>QANX01004219.1:139980-194005 GCA_003254975.1 Ochetophila trinervis | reverse complement strand
TCTCCGGTTATTCTGGAGGGATTTCCGGGGCGGGTCCTGTCAGAAGTTGTCTATTTTTGGATTGATTGCTTGCTGGAAAATATTTGTCCTGTTTCTATGTAATGGTATTTATTCTCGTGGATGTTTCTTAATTTTTATGTTTCGAAAGTTTACCATTTTTTGCATAGCACATGTTAGTTGTTACTCGTTTTCTAATGCCAACTACCTTTTTTTTTTTATGTCTATGTTGCGTGCAACTGTCTACGTTATATTGGTTTGTATGGGGTTGAGATTGAAATCGAAAATTGCTTTTTTCTTTGCCGTGATTACCAAATTAACATTTTGGTGTAATGTAGTTCAAGGCGTTAGATATGGTCTTGGCTGAAGAGATAACAAGAGTGTACAAATGTTCAATGCCCCTCCATAAAACCGGTCAATATCGCCACTCAACATAACAGATTTGATTGCGGGCTATACATGGTCAAGTATATGGAGTCATTTCCTTTTAGCGAAACGATGATATTATTTTGCTTTACTTTTTCATAAATTTCCTTGTTAGGAGATTATATTTTCCAAATGCAATCTCAATAGGACCGATGATAGTTTTTATCTAACAAATTTTATTCCTGTAGTTTGACTCATAGTTGAAACGGTGCTTCACCGCTATGGATATCATGTTTGAGAATCATAATTTGAAGTTGGGTCAATTGATGCAAACAGTGCAAGCTCATTACAGAGGGGCAGGGAACCGCGTTGATACACTCCATCCTAAAACTAAGTTGGCATCGGTGAGAGGGAGAAAGAAATCTAGAAGGAAACACCTATGAAGACATCCTCCTCTATTTATCTTCTTAAACCATGTTTAGGTTGTAATTTTTTGATAATCACTTTGTCTATAATATTGATGTTTTTCATATACTTCCTAGTTAAACATGTCGGAAATAAAAATAAAAATAAAAATAAAAATTGTGACAATTAACGATTCTATAAATTTCATTTGTATACACTACCACGTTGAATTATAGTATTTCCATAATTGAGGTCATGGGATGTGTAAAGCATTTCATTGCATCAAAATAGTGTAGATAAAGGTTTTCTTGAGTTCATTTACTTCTAAAAGTCCATGTTAATGAAAATTGTATATTTTTTTTTTGCTACAAAGAATGCTGGGATATAGAGTTGCTTTATATTATCTTACGAAACTAATTAGTTTTTAGCTTATCAATTGTTCAATACTTATTTATCTCATCTAAAGTGATTATTTGGTTAAACATATATAATTTAACAATGATAAATATAATTGTTGTAAGAATGAGTGAAATACCACTTTTGATTACTTGATTTCCTATCCAATTGGTACATGGGTAAACTAACATTGCTGATAGTTGGTAGTCTAAACAATTCTTTCAAAATTAATACAATTTAAGAAATCGAATGTGCAATATAAAAACTGTACATTTGCATTTATATGTTAAATACCACTCAAGAATTTCAATAAATATAAGCACTATACTCAAGAATTTTACTAAAGTATAGTGCTAAAATTCTTTATAAATGTAGTTGCAGTTCTAACTTTTAATGAATGCATATTTTTATGAATTTTTTTAAAACTATAATAATACTGTATATATTATTAGATAATTGTATTTTGCAAATAAAACTTATGCAAATATAATATTTATACTTCTATGATATATAAAACATCAATATATTGATTTCAAATTTTGACAATTAAAATGTGTACTGCTACACATACTAAAATTTAACCCAAATTTATTTAGCAAATAACACATGTTAAAATATAGCACATTCATATAACCAAAATATAAATAAATAAATCTAAAATGGATAAGTGAATCAAAATAATAAACCAATTAAATATTAACATATTATATGCCACATCATTTGATAGATTAATTTAATCAATATTTAATATTATTAATTTACAATTTAGAGTTATAATTAAGTACAATTAAACTTTGTTCCTATTAAATTCAAAATTATATAATTTAACCTAAATAGTTTTGAAATCTTATCAATGATAATTAATCATAAGTTTATACTAATCAACTAATTTAATATTTACGACTTATTGTTGGTCATATTTTTTAAATAAATATAAATTTATAATTTAATACATTTATAATTAACTCTACATTTAATACATTGGAAAACTTTAAAAATTGACTTCCTTTGATATGTTATTTGTCCATATTCGGTAATTTTATCTTACAGTGTAATATTTATTCAAAATACTTAGTAATATTGATTCATATTCAATAATTTTGTCTTACGGTGTAATATTTGTTTAAAATGCATAACTTTGTTCCATATCAAATAATATTAGTCTATATTCGATAATTTTGTCTTATGGTGTAATATTTATTCAAAATACGTAACTTTGTTTCATAATTAAAATTTTTTTTTTTCATTTTCGATAATTTTGTCCAAAATACATAATTTTTATCCAAAATATGTAACTTTTTTCCTTACTTAGCAATTTTTGTCCATAAAATGCAATTTTTTTCAAAACACATAACTTTGTTCCATACATAGTAATATTGATCCATATTCAGTAATTTTGTTTTATAGTATAATATTTTTCAAAATACATAATTATATTTCATAATTAGTAATTTTGTTTCATTTTCAGTAATTTTGTATAAAATATGTAATTTTTATCAAAAATAAATAACTTTCTTTCATACTTTGTAATTTTTTTTTCCATATGATGTAATTTTAAAGTGAACACGTAGCAGTTTCCTGGCCAATAAAATTTCTCAATAAAAATATATTTCAGCAAAAAAAAAATGTAAAAACATAGAAGCCATAAAGCAATTTAACATATAAATAATCATTATTTAAAATTTTAAAGGAGTTTGATGGTAGTTATACTTAACTAGCTTACTCCCAAATGTTTGCACCCTCTAATTCCTCCAATGTTTTGGATGGATTTACCATCGGTCCCTCTCCTGTTCTTACCTAAAAAACCAAGTAACTTTTCCTCATTCTAATTCTCACTTTTTTCTTTTCTTCCAATCTTCCCTCCTACCAAACATAGCTCAAGAGGAAATAAAAACTGGAACCGAGGTTAACAAGAAGCATGCGACCTTATTACATCCCCTATCAAAGTGAAAAATCAAGACACTTCTAGCTTGCTGCTCCTTTGTGTTTTTGCCAATATTCCTAGATAAGAAAAAACATTATTTTAGATAACAAAGCAATAGAAGCTGAATTTCAATCTATAAACTGGCCAAAACTTGGCATTTCCCCCGTATTAGAATACTTAACGTTCAATCTTTAGAGTCATAAACTACATCCATTTTCATATATTATTGAGCTCAAGCTAAAACATAGAATGAAACAAGAAACAGTACAAAAACAACACTACTCAACCGGGTCAAAGATTTTAGCAATTATCCTCGTACTGTTTCTTTTTAGCCAAAAAGGAAAAAATAAAACAAAAAACAAAAAAATCAAAAATTCTAATTACTGTTTCGATCTCAATAAATTAATCTTACAGATTTCCTTTCCATCTACCTTCTAAGCAACCATTTGATGATTAGTATGCTTATGAAAAGAACCATCAAAATCATGGTGCATATATTTCATCAAACAAAACTGTAACAAATTAAATAGACAAATTTAACCAACTATCTCAGACTAACCCATGGAATGATCCTCAAGTGGCTGCATACACTCATTAATAAGCTTTGGTCTCATTGTCCATGCATTGCAAAAAATAATCAGGTCACAGGTAGCGAACATCCATCCCCATGGCAGAGATAAGAAGCTTGGCAGGGTAACGTATCATGATGATTTGTCGTCATTAGTTTCTGCCTTTCTGATGAGTGAGCTGAACTCCTTCAAAATCTATGAATAGGTATATTTGCAAAAAGATAAGCATCCTTAAATAAATCCAACTTACAGGTTCAATATGACCCCCAATAAAAATGTCAACAAAATTACACCATGAGAAATTAAAAGTTTCAACCCAAAACTCAATAGAAACAAGGTAGCCTCCATTTAAGGTATCATTTCTTACTTTCTTTCTCTTCTAAGAAAATAATTGACTAAAAGTCAAAAAGAGTGCAAAATCTTAGACATTGGTGTCTAAGGGATTCCAAAAATTGGACAGAGATGACCAAAAGTAAAATGTTAGTTATTTTTCTTAGAGAGTAAGTCTCCTAATAGCTGTTTATCTCTTACCGAGTCAGTTGGAGTACCTAGAAATGCAATTCAAAGTATCAGAAGCAAAATCTAAACCAGGAAAACATCAAAGAGCCATCAGTGAAAAAACTTTGTATAATTCAATGAAAGTTCATAAACTTCCCAATCCGTTTTAGGTTTAGCAGGAAAGCAGTTAAATGTAACCTCATAAAGGTGCTAATATATGGTATAAAATATATAATAAAAGAAAATATACAATCTCTTTGATCTTTTAATTTCCATCCACTTGACAACCAAATGCTGTTTAGAAGAAGACTATGGAAACTCATTAAAAGAGCTTAAATTTATTATTTAATACAATTATATCATAGTTAAATCATAGTTTAGACAATACTTCCAGCTATAGAAATAAAATATTCACAACTACATTCAAAATTAACTGCATACATAATAAACTTTGCATCTTTCATTTTTGTTAAAACCACCTTATTCTCTGTCAGCTTGATACACTAGTCCGGCGCACTTTCAATTAGATAAGCTTTTAGGAAAATGACAACTTAACAATTTTATCCTAGAAAAAGAAAGCATGAAAAGATCGGCAAAGAGATGAATGGTACCTCATGCCTCATGTTTTACTATATTCACCAATAATCCCGACAAGAGCATAGGCCATCTTTGATATGGTGGAACCTCTTAGCATCACGTTGGATGAGTTCTCTGCCAACAATCTTCGAAATGATCTTCAATGCGGTATGGCAATCGCCACAAACACGAAGATTTTTCATTACCCTAATAGGTGAACGAGCTGGAGTAGTAAGGAGGCCATAAGAAACAGCTAGTTTCTCGCTATGAGAGAGCAAGGCATCCTCTTTGCTCTCTTGATCAATGTCATGTAACACAAATCTAGTCTCTGGAATGTAACCAGCCTCTTTCATTTGTTCCCTCAAACACCTAAGTTGAGCATAAATCTTATCATTCTCAGGATGAGATGTATCTCCTGCTCGATATTCATGGACTCGGCTCCTGACTTCCAAAAGATTTTGAGCTTTCTTCTCTTTCTCTTTTGCGAGATCTGAAGCTTTCACTGGAACAATGCCAGCCTTTGATTGCTCATTTATGTGAGAAGGGTCTAGCTGCTCAACAATCTCAGCACAACGATCCCCAAGCTCCATGTTCCCATGAACTCTGCAGAAATTCATCAAAGTTTCCCAAACAACAACACTGGGCTCCAAGGGCATGTTTTCAATGAACTCTAAAGCTTCATCCAGATAGCCTACACTCCCAAACACATGCACCACACTTATATAATGATCCATGGTCGGGACAATGCCAAAATCTTTCTTCATTGATGACAAATGTAGCATTCCTTCATAAATATCTCCCACAGTACTACAAGCATTAAAAACCCCAATGAAAATTTGACCATCAGGTTTATGCCCTGCTTCTTTAAACTGAGTGAACAGATCAATGGCATCCTCCCCAAGACCATTCTTAGCAAGCCATGTTATCATAGTGTCCCATGATGTCAAATTGCGCTTTGGCATCTTGTTGAACACCACAAATGCATCTTCCATAGAACCACATTTGGAATACATCTCTAAAATCTTGTTGTAGGTGCTGACTTGTAGAGGGGATAAAGCTCTTATTATATCTTCATGAACAATCTTTGCTTCCTGTAAAGCTTTAGCTTCACCACACTCCCGCATTAACTGTACATAACAGGACAAATCTACAGGAACTTGATGTTTCTCTAACAACCTTAAAACATTGACAGCTTCCTTGACATTCCCCTCCTTGCAGAAACCATCCAGCTCCTCAAGAGTACCATTATATGGGCTACTTTCAAAAGCATCATTTGGTTCCCCTTCAGGTTTAGGGTCAGAAGATACTTCAGAACTGACCATGGTATTCTCTAATGTATTTGAATTTTGCTTATAAATTCCAAGATGTGGATTTTGCGAATACTGTCCAGAACTAGGGTTCTGTTGATGCATTGTAATATCCCTTGCATCATAAGCATTTGGGCTTGGCTGACTCTGTCCAGAGTTTTTGTTTAGGCTTCCCAACGACCCTGAAATGCCTTGTAAATTGTACCCATCTTGGTTCTGTATTATTTCTCTGTGTCTCTCCTGGATTGAGGCATGTGGATTCTGTATAATACTGTATCCTCCATGTGCAACATTAGGGTTATAGTTATGCAAGTCACTATTCTTATTCTCATAATACTCACTAAAGTTTCGATCTGGCTGAACTGGGCTATACTGATTCATTGTGCTTCCCCTGTAAACTCTGCTATAACTTTGATTGGGATCATTTGGTCTCTGTTGGGAAGCCCTTGAACTATCCGTATAGACTCCATTCAAGTTATGCTGCAACACACCATTACTTTGACCACGATAACCACCAAAGTATCCATCTCTCCTTGATGAATTGTCAAAATTTGCATTACTAGTGTTTTCGCTATAAACACCACCAGAATTATGGCATAACCCATTTGAACTTCGCTGAAAATCACCATTATTTTGCCCATAAAATCCACTGTGAGTTCTACTTTGCCCAACAGTGTTCTTCACATAATCCTTTGTAGCACTTTCCTTATTATCATTATTGCATTTCAAGCTCTGCTGATGTTCCATGGTGTTACCTCCATAAAACCCATATGGTTTTGCTCCAAATGGCCTATCTGAGCTTTGTAAACTTGTTTTTTGAAAAACTGGGATGTCTTGGCTCTCAACATAAAACCCACTAGGGTTTTGGTTTTGGTCATATTCTGTAGAAACTTCTACCTGATGCCCATTAGCATTTTGGAAATCCCATCTTTCAGCGGCAGTACTGAGATGTTTTAACGAAGTGAAGGTTTTCATTGAACAAACCTAAGCACCATTTTCCAAATAAAATAATTTCAGCAACGATCATATCATATTTCCTAAAAGAAGAACAAAGCTTAAAAAAACCAGAAACCCTTTCTTCCAATAATTGCAAAGTCAATAAACCATATTCCTTAAGCTTTTGCATTGGACAATGTACATATACTTGTCATAATCTACTTGAATGTTCTTTCTACAGGCTAAAGGCCGAAGTTAAAGAACATATACATTATATCAAGTGACTAGAACTGAAATGAAAACTAGTTAAAATAAAAGCTATTCATATGAGTATATGCTATTTAGTGGCGAATCCTATATATTTAGATGCCTGCTTGAGATGATCCTTAAAACAGTTTAACCCGCATCAAACGGACCTAACATAACACAACGATCAAAGATCCATAATGCTAACTAAGAGTTTTTAAAGTAAAAGAAAAAAAAAATCAATTAATCAATGATCAATCAAAATAAAGTTTCAGTAAAGCAGCACGATTTGTGAGCCCTTAATCGATTGGGAAAAAAGTAACAAAAAGAAATATGTATATGTATATACATATCCATATATATAGTGAAGGAAAAATCATCAGTATGCAATACAATATTCTACACATGGCATATATTCTTGAAGCCAAAATAAAATTAGCAAAATGCACATATCAATCTGGCAATTTTTGGGTATGCTAATGGGTTTGTAAGTAGAACTCGCCAAATGCAACAGGAAGGTTTTAAAGCCCAATAGCAGTAGATAACAACTAGGCAAAAGTGAAACCTTTTTTTTTTTTTTTTTCCTTTTAGAAAAAAGATTCCGAGTCCAGACAAAAGAAAGAGAGAACGAGAACCTGGAGGTTGTTGACGGCATGAGAACGAGAGGTCTCCGAGACTCCGAGAAAGGCGCCGAGAGCTGGGGAGACGTGAGCGGGCTTAAGGATGCCGGTGGGTCGAATGGGTTCTCGCTTGGGGGTGGTTGAGGATTGTGGCTTTGGCTTTGGTTTGGCCTTGAGCTTGGACGCCGTTGGAGTCGTAGCAGAAGAAGATGTTGCAGCTGGCGCCATGAAAGCTCTGCAACCCTTGAAAACTCTCTCACCAACACTACCACTTGACATGTTTGCGTTGCCTCCCTCTCTCTCTCCCCCTTTCCTTTTCTCCAAATTTCTAACCTTTTATTTCCAAGAGGGTTTCTTCTTCTATTTCTCCGTTATCATCACTGTTATTAGTATTCTCAAATTCATTATTCACCTTCCCGCATAAACAAATAAATTCATTATTATATGGAGGGATTAACCAAACCATATCAAATTATATGGTTAAATGAAAAATCGAGTAATAAAATTAATAATAATATCAATCTTTTCTGGATACAAACTTTTTTTTCTTAGTTTGTAATAAAAAAAAATTGAAATGAATTGCATAATACACGATTTTTTTATAAAATTGATTATAATGTTTGTAGAAGAAAAAAAATTACGAAAAAATAGAAGTAAAAAAAATTGTTTATAAATGGCAATTATGATGTCATATTTATTTTTTGCGCTGACAATAAGATATCATTACTTAATTTGTTTATAATTATATTTATTTATCCTTAAAAAAATGTTTTTATCTATATACTTTAATTAATTTTAAAAAAAATCTATATATATTAATTATTTTTACCTAATAAATAATAACTTATAGTTCTTGCTACCGTACGAGGGAGAGATATATTTTAGCGACACGGGCTCCTATCATGGACTTCCATCGGTTTAAAAAAATGACTAGGTCGATACACTCGCTAAATACTTTCTGGGCTTACGACCCCGCTACGGATATGTCTTTTTTTTTCACCAAAAAAAAAAACTTATAGCTCTTGCTATATAAAACTAACTCCTGGTTTTACATTTTTTTTTTCATATTTGGATATGTATTTAATTAAAATTTTAGAAAAATTTTATAAAGTTAAAAAGTTGCAAAATAATTTAATACATATTTTTAAAAAATTTAAAATAATATATAAAAGTCATGAGTTTACTTCTAAAGTTATGAAATATTCAATTTATCCAATTTTTTTATTAAACAGAAAAGTGCTTTAAAAAGGCAATATTGTTTTATGATAACTAGCATTTTATATATATATATATATATATATATATATATATTATAATGCTGTAATGGGTTGGGTATGCTATGGGATGGAAGGATTCGAACCTCCGAATAGCGGGATCAAAATCCAATGCCTTACCACTTGGCCATGCTCCATTTCTATTCGACCCTAAGAAATATTAATATTGGTATTGGTTGTTTGTCAACTCTAGTATAAATATCTATAAAATAGATAAGTTGTTTCTAGAATTTTAATATGGGTCGATATAGAATTAAACTGAACTTATTGATCATTACATGAAATTCAGTTAAGATATTGTATAAAAGTATGATTTATTCTATTCTCTTTTGATTTGAGAATTGAAAGATTTTTTATCGGGGAGTTCAAACCAAAGAAGGTTTTTTGAGTCTATCTTATTTAGTTATATTCATTTTCTCTTCTATCAATAACTCAATTTATTAATAACTCAATCAAAATAAATACAATTATCTTCAATAACAAAAATAAAAAATATTTGTTATACTAAATATATTTAGTTTGATCTGGATCGATCTTAATTTTGCCTTTTGTTCAAGTGGTTTTTTTGTGACAAGTTTTTTAGCTCACTACAACAAAAATGTGGATCCACGACACTAAATGTGTGACAGAGAAAAAAATTTGCGTGACAAAAAGCTAATTCTTAACACAACAACATCACAAAATTGTTTCGTCAGTGGCGTCAATTATATTCAGCGACACATTCGAAAACTGCTGCGAAAAATCTGCGCACTAAATACTTCCAACGACACATATTCCGCATTCGTAGTGAAAACTCTACGTGGTAAAAATCATTCGTGACACAAGAGGTTAAAATGTTGCTAAATAATTAAGCGCAAAACATAATTAGCGACACAAAAAATGACAAATATTATGCATTTGTCGCTAAAACTCTACGTGACAAAAATCTATTCACGACACAAGAAAATAAATTGTCGCTAAATTATTAGGCGCAAAATATAATTAGCGACACCAAACAAATTGGTGTTGCGAATTATTCTAAAATAGCAACGCTTGTGTTGCTAATACCACCAAATTAGCGATTGAATAAGCTTTTGTGTCACTAATAATAATTAGCAACGAAAGCTTCACTAATTATGTTGAGAACATCCAAATTAGTGACATAGAATACCTGTGTTGCTAATTTGTGAAAAAAAGCGACGCAGGTGTCGCCAATGATAGGGTAAAAGGCAACACCTGCGTCGCTAATAAGGTTAAATTAGCGACACATTCAGTTTGTGTTGCTAATTTGGAAAAAGTCAATGTAGGTGTCACCAATGATGAGTAAAAGGCAACACTTATGAACTAATGAGTGAAAATTAGCAACACATGCAGTTTGTGTCACTAATTTGGATAAAAGAGATGTTGTTGTCGCTAATAAGGGGTAAAAGGCAACACCTGAGTTGCTAATGAAGGTAAATTAGCAACAAATGCAGTTATTGTGTCACTAATTTGGAAAAATATGATGTCTTAGTATTTAATTCACACATACCAAAAATTAATTCACACCTACCACAATTATTTCATAGTTACCAAAAGAATCAATTTACACCTACTATTCTCTATTTATATAATATTTACTTTCTCTCTTTCACAATCCACTATTCATTTTCAATGCTCTTTCATAAATATATACCTCTATTTTGAAAGAATATCAGCTATTATTTTAAATTATTCAGCTGATATTCTTTTAAAGTAAAAAGAAAGAATGAAGCATTCATCCGGAAAGGAAAAAAAATTCCCAACTATGCATAGATATTCTTATATTTTTTTTCTTTTCGATTTAGTTGATACTCTTTCAAAATAAAAGCAAAGGTTAAAATATTCTTGACCATTACACTCTTTTATTTTATCGACCCACTACAAATCGTCGATCTATGTGCCTTAGGTAGTTTACCTACCTAAAAATCAAAGGTTTAATTCTTAGTACAATAGATGCGGGTCGAAGCTGGATTGCAAAAGCAACGATCTTTGACAAACTAGGATTGAAGAGAAGCTTCATCGGTGGCAGCAGGTACGATGAGCGAGTCTATAAATTAGATGAGCAAATAAAGATGCTAAATAGATTGTTTGTTATATATAATGCAAAAAAATTTCAACTTTGCATATATATTCTTTATGGTTTTTCTTATAGATCTAGATGATACTTATTCAAAATAGAAGCAAATTATGAAATATTTTTTTATCTATATGCTCTTTGAGGTGATTGATCCACTACAAATCGAAGATATATGTTCCTTAGTCATTGCATCTCCTAAAGATCAATTATTTCATTGTTAGTACTCTAGATGCGTGTCCAAGTTGGGTGTCAAAAAATGACAATCAAAACCTGGACAAGGCTCACCATGATCTGCTCACTCGGTCATTTTCCATTTTACGAGATCAATGAAAAACTTATGTAAACTTGTTTGGTTCTAAAAGATTGTTTGTTATGTAATGTCAATAAAATAATAATAATTTATATATTTTATCGGAGATTTTTTTTAGCATTATTCCATATATATGTATATTCTTTTGTAGCATATAGATCATTCAATCTTTATTCACCAAATAAAATAATATTTAATATATAATATCATTCAATTTACAAGATTTTAGATATGTTCAATAAACAATAATGTTCGCTAACAAAATTTAAAAAAATAATTCACTACAATATCATTCTATAAACTAAATTATATTGACATTCAAAATATTACAGTTTCTAAATCAGCTTATTTATAACATCGAAGTATTGTTAATAAAGTTCATTAATTTGAAACATGTATATACATCATGAACAGAAAATAGATTTTTCAGTTTTTTTTTTCTTATTTATATATTTATAGGACACATTTATGAACAACAATGACACAAAATAGTGGTCAACATCAACACAATAAATTTATGTCGCTAATTTGTGGTCAATAGTGACGCATGCATCACTAATACCTATAAATTAGCCACAAAGTTTGCTTTGTGTCACTAAATTGGACGACGCATGCCTTGGTAACTAATTCGCAACTACTAAAATTTAATTTGCACATATCATTCTCTATCTATAAATACGTACCTCCTCACTTTCACAATCCGCCCTTTATTTTCAATTATCTCTTTTACAAATATATATATATATATATCTTTCTTGCCCTCTATTTTGAAATAGTATAAGCTATTATTCTAAATTATTCAATTGATATTGTTTCAAAATAAAAGGAAAGAATGAAATATTCATCCAACAAGGAAAAAAATTCTAACTATGCATAGATACTCTTATGTTTGTTTCTCTTCAATTTAGTTGATACTCTTTCAAAATAGAAGCAAATGTTGAAATATTCTTGACCATTACGTTATTTTATTTGATTGATCCACTACAAGTCATCGATCTACGTGCCTTACATAGTTCACCTACCTAAAGATCAAATATTTCATTCTTAGTACAATAGATGCGGGTCAAAGTTGGATACCAGACAGTGGCAAGTAAACCTACTCAGTTCTCATTTTTATTTGTTATGCAATGTCATAAAATTATCAACTTTGCATAGATATTCTTTATGGTTTTTCTCTTAGATCTAGCTGACACTTTTTCAAAATAGAAGCAAATGATGAAATTTTTTTTTATCTTTACGCTCTTTGAGGTGATCGACCCACTACAAATCGAAGATCTATGTGCCTCGGTCATTAACCCTTCTAAAGATCAATTATTTCATTTTTAGTACATTATATGCGGGTCCAAGCTAGATTGTAGAAACTGACAACCGAACCTTGGACAAAGCTCGCCATCTCACTTGGTCATTTTCCATTAACCAAGATTGATATATGGAGAATATTATGTAGTCCTACTTGGTTCTAAGAGACTGTTCATTATGTAATGTCGATAAAATAATAATATTTAATATTTTTTGGTAGAGATTTTTTTTGTAGCATATAAAAAGCCTTTATTACCAAAAAAATATATATAAGCCTCATAAATAATATTTAATGTATAATATTAATAAAGTTCATTAATTTGTAACTCACATGACCAAAAAATAGATTTTTCAGTTTTTAGTTTTTTCTTATATATATATATATATAAACTAATCACCATTAAAGGACACATATTAATTAATAAAAAAGTGCAAAAAGCGACGAAAGTCATTGTTAAATCTCTAAAATATTTAGCAATGACTTTTTGGTTGCTAAATCTGAAGGGAAAAGTGATGCAAGTTGTCGGTAATTGTTGGGTAATTTTATGGGAAAAGCGATGAAGTTCGTCGCTAAAAGTGTTAAATTCAAATTTTAACCCGATCAGCCTACCAACTTCTATTGAATACCTCATTTAATTTAGCCACCCAACTCCTTATGTGTGCAATAAATTATATTTATTTTGATTTTTCGACCATTTTTTCTCTGCAAAATCATCATACCAAGCTGAAAACAAACCCGATTCGTTACATTGCAAGAAAGTTTAATTTACACATATATTCAACATTATTTATAGTATATTGCTTGTTGCTAGAAGTTCGATTGTATTGTCCTTTATTAACTTTTTATTCATGCACGTATGTGTTTTTTGTTTTGTTTTGTTTTTGGTTACTTTCATATATAGGCAATACTAAAATTATTGCATTAATTAATATGATTGCGGAATGGAAAAGTCATTGATACATACAGATAAATGATCAGATCAATTTGCCAAAGGTGTGAAAGAATTTTTAGAGTTTGCGGTGAAAAAGATAGGTAATTGTAGTGATGTTTGGTGTCCTTGCATGAAATGTGGGAATATGACATTGCATTCTATCAAGGACATAAAAAGTCACATATATTGGAACAAATTGGTAGCAATTACTGTCAATGGATTTGGCATGGTAAATTTTATAAATCTAATATTGAGACTTCTTCACAATTTGATAATCTAGATATAGAGTTTGATGAAGATGACGGTGATAGTGAGGAAGATGTGGCATATAAAAACATTGAAATGACTTGTGATGCCTTTAATAATATTGACAGCCAAATTCCAAAAAATCATAATTAATTTGCATGTCTGTTGGAGGAGGGAGAAACCTTTGCTCCCAGGATGCACTCATGTTTCAACTGCTAAGAATTTCATATGGCAAGCAAATGAGAGAGAGAATATAAGAGGCAAGATGCAACATCCATCGGATTCTCCAGCTTCGAAATTGGTTGACCCTTTTTGGCCAGACTTTGCAGTAGAAGATAGAAATCTAAGACTTGGTATTGCAACAGATGGCCCACACAGTTTACATAGTAGTGAGTATAGTGTTTGGCTTGTGATCACTATTGTGTATATTCTTCCTTCTTGGTTGTGTATGAAGCAAAAATTCATGATGTTAACTCTTCTAATTTCTAGATCTAAACAACTTGGCAACCATATCGATTTATACTTGGAACCATTAATTGAAGACTTGATGCTTATCATCAAGAGAAATTCACTTTAAAGGCAGTGTTGTTATTGACTATAAGTGGTTTTACTGCTTATGGCAACTTGGTTGGTCATGCAACGAAGGGATATCATGCCAGTCCAATTTGCAGTGAGAACACTTTTGCACAATGGTAGAAAAATGAGTTTCGTTGGGCATAGAAAATTTCTTCCTCCAAATCATCCGTACATGAAGCAAAAAAAGGCTTTCAATGGGTTTCAAGAATTTGGAGAGCCTCCGATACCATTAACCAAAGAGGAAATATTATCTAAGCTTACTACTTATACTTTCGACGAGATGGGTATAGGTAAAAAAATTTGCGAGGATGACATTGAACACTATTGGAAAAAGAAGTTAATATTTCTTTCATTTAGAGTATTGGAAATATCTACATGTGTGACACAACTTAGATGTGATGTATGTTGAGAAAAATGTATGTGAAAGCATAGTTGGTACATTGCTAAATATTTCGGGTAAGAGGAAGGATGAAATAAATGCTCGATTAGATTTAGTTGAGATGGGTCTGCAGCTTGAATTGGCTCTATCAGTATATGGAACACATACTTTTTTGCCACCTGCATGTTATACATTATCCAAACAAGAGAAAAAACTATTTTGTCATTGTTTGGCAGAGTTAAGAGTTTCGAATGGTTACTCTTCAAATTTTAGGAATATTGTGAGAATGAAGGACTTGAAGCTGGTAAGGATGAAGTCCTATGATAATCACACATTGATGCATCAACTATTGCCTCTTGCAAAACGTTTGGTGCTTCCTAAATATGTACGAGCTGTAATTGTAAGATTTAGTTTTTTCTTTAATTCAATGTGTAAAAAGTCTATCGATATTGCATCATTGGATGCCATACATAGTGATCTTGTAAGACTTATTAGAGAAGTTTTTTCCACCATCTTTTTTTGATGTAATGGTCCATTTAATTGTACACCTTGTACGGGAAGTTAGACTCTGTGGACCAGTACATTTTAGATGGATATACCCATTTGAGAGGTACATAGATTATTGAAGAGTTATGTTTGCAACAAAAATTGCCCAGAAGGTTGCATTGCTGAGCGTTATATTGTTGAAGAAGCAATTGAGTTTTGTAGTGAGTACCAAAAAAGGTTAAATGCAATTAGAAACCCTATTGGAAAATATCAGAAGCTTAATGAAAAAGATGGTGCCGGTGCCCCTATTAAAGATGGAAAAATGCAATCAATTGATTAAAAGCTTTAGGAGTAGGTCCGTATATGTGTACTTTCAAACATGCCAGAGGTGGAGCCATACATGAGGTATGGAGTTTTATTATCATTGTACTATTTATTGCATGCACTCACATATATTTTAATTAATTTTATTTTGTGTGGTAATTCTCGTTGCTTCCAAACATAAAAAAATAGAAGAAAGAGGGCAAAATGAATTCAAGACGAACACAACCGCACATTTATGTATTGGCTTCGTGATAAGGTGTGCAATCATATTTGAAATGTTAAAAATATATAATTTTTGTACCACTATCAATTTGCTAATTTCATTCAATTGTTGTTAATAGATTGACACCAAACGATGTCAACCAAATTGTATTGTGAATGAAACTTTGAGGTGAATTGCACAAGGTCCTCAATGGATGGTAACTAATCATGAATGTTATATCATTAAAGGGGTTTATTTCAACATAGTGAAAATGGATAATAAATGTCTCACACAAAATAGTGGAGTTAAGATAGTTTCTCAAGGTCTGGATTATGCTACTGCAAAGGACAACAATTCTATTTTAGCAGATATAACTCACTATGAAAAAGTAAAAAAAAATTTGGATGTCAATTATAATCATTTCCGCATCACTATTTTCATGTATGATTGGGTTGATAACAGTACTTGTGTAAAAAATGATGATTTAGGTTTTACATGTGTCAACTTCAACAAGATTATCACAAATCAGATCTATTCATTATGGCCTCACAAGCACAGCAAGTATTTTATGTTGAAGATCAACTTGATCCACGTTGGTCTATTGTATTAGCTTCGCCACAACATGATGTATTTGTTGATGTTGAAGAAGATGAAGACAATACAATGAATCATAACCTATTTGCCGATCATCTTCCTTGTGTGGATGACATTGATGTTAATAGTGACAAAGACTCCGAAGAAATTTATGTTTGTGATGATTGTCAAATGATATGGAAATGATTTCTTACAATGTATATTAAATAGGGTTAATTCCATCTAGATCCTCTGATATTTGGCTTAATTACAGCGTGCCCTTGACGTTTCAAAAATTGCTATTACCTCCTTTGCTGTTAGAGAATCTCCGTTATATTAAACTGAAAAAGGATAATATCGTCATTCTATAGAATAAAAGTGTGGATTTGATTTGAAAAGACCTGTTACTTCCTCTTTCTTTCTGTGCTTGTACCTTTTCTTCTTAAATATTTTATAGTTCTCAAGTGTTGTTTATTTTATTTATTTATTTATTTTTATCTCTTTTGTTTTTTTAGGGATATCTAGTGATTTATTTATTTGTTTAAGGTGTTCTATGGTTTTTTTTAGCTTGATTTCTGTCTCTTTTCTTTTTTTCTGCTTCACAAGTTATGAACTTCCTAGCTGAATTAAAGGACTATCCATCCACAATAAAAGAACATATTTTTTCAATAAAAAAATTCATAATTCATTATTAGTTTTTAAAAAATTTAACGAAAGAAAAAAAATTAAGAAAATTACAAACAAATCCTTATAAAAAGCAATGTTTTCTTTCACAAAACCAAAAAAGAATTTCTTTTTTCTAGCCTTTTAATTTTGCTAGCCGACCTTACAATTCTTGCTCATTATTTTTGTTGCTTAAAGCTTTCCCTATTCTCCTTATCCTCTCTCTCTTTCTCTCTCTCTCTTCTTTCTTTCTTTTCTTTTTCACAATAGAGAAAACATCTCAGTCGCTAGCTCTCATATGAAATTAATTTCATGCTCCACAAAAGAGAAAAAGAAAACAAAAGAAGACCCACTAGGCTGCCACTATGAGATATAATTGAAGGTCAGCTATACAGATCATGTACTAGAGAAAAAATATTAAAAAAATAATAATAAAGGAGAAAAAAATAAACTCATATTGATCATGGAAGCTAAAAATGGGATCCGCAGGCCTAATCCATTACAAATTGTTAGAGAAAAGGGAAGAAAAAGCATGCTCATGCTCTATTTACACTCCCTTAGTCGTAACTGGAACCACCACCAATGTTGGCAGCGGCAAAAAGAGCTTAAACCAAATACAAGTAAACCACTTGAATTGGCGATGCAGAGCATTGCTAAAAGCCTTTAGTGACACCCTGCGTCGCCAATTCAATGAAAAAGGAAGCAAACTATGTAGAGACTCAAGAAGCGATGTTATTGATGGCTTATACATATACAAATAAAGCCAATACAAAAGATTTGTAGTTCCTCGACTCAAGATGCATCAATCATATGTGTGGGAAGAATGAGTACTTCTCAGACCTTGATGACAATTTTAAAGACATCGTGAAGTTGGGTATCAACTTAAGCATGGCTGTGATAGAAAAAGGTAACGTAAGGCTGTAGGTGAATGGAATTGCTCAGATTTTCACAGGAGTATTTTATATGTTAGAGTTGAAGAATAATTTGCTGAGCATTGGTTAGTTACAAGAAAAAGGATTCACTATTATGTTTCAACATGAAAAATGCAAGATATATCATCCTAAGGCTTAATTATCGTTACAAAAATGTCTTCAAATCGAATGTTAATGTTACAAGCTATATCTCAGCCTATAACATCTACCTGTTTCAACACAATTACAAAAGATATGGCACATATTTGGCATTGGCGATATGGACACTTGAACTTTAAAGGCTTAAAAACTCTTTAGCAAAAGCCTTTGGTGAATGGTCTACCACAGCTTAAATCTCTTTTAAAGCTCTACAAGGACTACTTAATAAGGAAACAACATTGGAATTCATTTCCAAAGACAAGCACTTGGAGAGCCTCACAAATTCTTCAGTTAGTGCATGCTAATATTTATGGGCCAATCAAGCCTCTCTCTAACAGCAAAAAAAGGTACTTGATTACTTTCACCAATTACTGTAGTCGAAAAATATTGGTCTATTTTTTGCTGGAAAAATCTGAAGCTTTTACTGTTTTCAAAAGTTTTAATATTCATGTTGAGAAAGAAACAAATTCATTTATTCGAGGCTTACGTACTGATCGACGATGACAATTTACATCACAAGAATTCACTAGTTTTTGCGATTCCAATGGTATAAGATGATAACTGACGGCTGCATACATGGCAAAACAAAATGGGGTTGCAGAACGAAAGGACAGAACCATTATGAATATGGTTTGTAGTATGCTCTCTAAAAAGAAAGTTCCCAAAACTTTATGGCTTGAGGCTGTCAATTGGGCGATGCATGTCTTAAATTGCAGTTCAACATTGGCTGTGAGAAATAAGACTCCAAAAGTAGCTTGCAATGGAATCAAGCAATTAATTTAATTTTTTTAGAGTTTTGGGGTGTGTCTCTCATGTTCATATACCTGATAGTAAAAGAACAAAATCGAGGATAAAAGTTTGAGCTGTGTTTTACTGGGAGTTAGTGCAGAGTCAAAGGCTTACCAGCTATATTATCTAATTTCACAAAATATCACAATAAGCTGGGATGTTGTTTTTGAAAAAGACAAGAATTGGGACTGGGATAAGAAATATGAAGAAACCATCGTATGTGACTTGGAATGGGATGATCTTGAAGAGGGTAATGAATCAGATCATGATATTGATATACAAGAATAAGAGGAAAATTTTTCCTCTGATTCTTTGACTGAAGAAACGAGTCCAGTTTTAAATCAAAAGATGACTCAAAGGCCACCAGTTTGGATGAGAGATTATGACTCAAGGGGAAAAGTATTCTGCATATGATAATGAAGATTATTTGGCCATGGTTGCAACTGTTGATGCTGATCCTTTTCATTTTGATGATATAGTCAAAAGTGGTAAATGGAGGAAAGCTATAGATGCAGAAATGGAAGTAATAGAGAAAAATGGCATATGGGAACTAATGAAATTATTAAAAGAGAGGGAAAATAGTTGGAGTGAAATGGGTTTACAAAACTAAATTTAATGAGCATGGAGAAGTGGATAAATACAAGGCAAAGCTTGTAGTGAAAGGTTATGCTTAACAACATGGGGTAGAATACAAGTATTTGCGCCTGTAGCATGCATGAAAACTATCAGTCTAGTAGTAGCACTTGCACCTCAAAAAGGTTGGACTATCTATCAGCTAGATGTAAAGCCTGCGTTTTTACATGGTGAGTTACAAGAAATAGTTTTTGTGGAACAACGCTCTGGTTATGTGCAAAAGGAAATGAGCATAAGGTTTATAAGTTAAAAAAAAGCACTTTATGGACATAAGAAAGCACCACGTGCTTGGTACAGTCATATAGAAACATATTTCATGAAGGCAGGCTTTGAAAAGTGTGACTACGAGCATACTATGTTTATCAAGACAAGAAAAGGCAGCAAAATATTGATTCTAAGTCTGTATGTTGACGATCTAATTTTAACTGGAAATGATGAATTGATGTTTATGGAGTTAAAAAAATTCCATTAAACATGAGTTTGACATCACATATCTTGGTAAGATGAAATATTTTTTGAGTTTTGAAGTCTCGCAAAGGTCATATGACATTTTTATCAGTAAAAAAATATATGCTTTGTAGATGATATAGAGATTTGGAATGGATAAAAGTAATTCTACTTATAATCCAATTGTCCCTGGTTTTAAGCTTGTGAAGGATGAAGGTGGAGTTAAGGTAAACAAGACTTACTATAAACAAATTATTGGTAGCCTTATGTATCTCACTGCTACCCATCAATATATGATGTTTGTGGTAAGTCTTATAAGTAATGGAGAATCCTATTGAGTCTCAATTGCAAGTAGCTAAACAAGTGTTGTACTATTTGAAAGGAACAGTTGAGTTTTGAATTTCTTTATTGGAATGGAAGAACAAGTGATGAACTTGTTTTTTACACTAATAGTGATTATGTTAGGGATTTGGAGGACATAAAAAGCATTTTTGGTTATCCATTTTTATTAAGTCCAAGAGCAATATCTTGGTCTTTGAAAAAACAACCAGTTGTAAGTCTTTTACCACAGAGGCAGGGTTTATTATTGCAGCTTCATGTGAGTGATAGGTAGTATGGTTGAAAAGGGTATTGGGAAAGCTAAATCAAAGTCAAGGTAAAATAACTATTATTCGTTGTGATAGTAGCTCTGCAATTAAAATTTCGAGGAATCCAATCATGCAGGTCGTAGTAAGCACATAGATGTGCATTTCCATTTTATTCGAGACCTTACAAAAGTAGGAACTTTGAAGTTGATGCACTGTAGTATAGAGGAATAATTGGCTAATGTGGTGACTAAACCACTCAAGTTGGATTTTTTCTTGAAACTACGAAGGCTATTGGGAGTTTATCCTGAGAGTGATATAAACTGAATGCTGAGATATTGAGTTTAAGGGAGGGTTTGTTGGGTTTTGTTTCAAGATTCCTTTTTTTTAAGGGATTTCTTGATTTTATCTTCCATTGACTTAGTCTGGCCATGATTCTAGGATTCATAATCGTAGGTTGTTTGTTTTTTGTTCTAGTTGGTTTGTATGGCTATATAATAGTCAAAGTATTATGTCAATCAAAGTAGTGGTGTTCTTTCCTTTTGTTGTTCTATATCTATTTGTGAACATTCTATTTTTAACAATAACACCATCTGATTCTGATATTGGTAGTGCATTACCTTCAATGGGAAGAACATTATCGACATTTGCATTCGAGCTGCCAAAGAAGCGTGCATTTTCAAAATGCTTGCAATTTTGGCATATCCCTTTAAATCCTATAAAACTTTGGCAATTACAATTTAGTTTCTAAATTCAATAATGATGACAAAAAAAATGCTTTTTACAGTAAAAGGATCACTACTTTATTGGTTTTCACTTTACACATTCTGATGAAAAAGACACCTACACATTATTGCCACTGGATTTACTAATTTGCAAATCATGATAATATAAGAAAGTATAATAATAAACCAATTTGTGCACCAGATTTTAAAATTAGAAACAAGCTAGCCTTAAATTGTAAGAAATCACATCTACTATAGAACAAAAGCTCTACAATACATGGCACTAAGTGTTGAAATAAAAGTTGAGGTCCTTTGTTTACAATTTCATGATATTTTAACTCTTGCTCCAAGTAGAGGTTATGTAAAAGGCAAGTTCAAATGCCTTCTGGAACTTGGAAGATAAAGAATGGATCTTGGCATGCAAGATTTGTCCATTGAAATAAGCAGCTCTTAACTAGTTTCTCACTTTTATAAACATGATTTTGTTGTGCTTTGATGCCACTTGTTGTGGTTCACTGAACATTAATGAGAATGAAGCAACTGAGAAGAAAATTCATTGTACATTATTATCTATTTACATGAAAACAATATATAAATACAAACTCTTCTATCACATACAAGATTCTATATTCTCTGCAACTTTCCTGGTTGCAACAATCCACCGATCACCCGCAACTTTTATGGTTGCTCACCACACATTCCATCTCACTTGATGCACTCTACCACCCCATGACTATATGCATTTCTTCATGGATGCTACATTGTTCCCACTCTCTTGCCTATCACAAAGCACTCTTTCTTTGTGCTTTCTACCACACTCACAACTAGACCTGGCAACGTGTCGTGTCATGTGGTATTCGTGTTCATGTCAACATTTTCTTATCCAAACCTGACCCATTAAGATTTCGTGTTAAAATATATAAACATAAACCCGTTCATAAAATTTTCGTGTAACCTGTTATCCAACCTGTTAAACTTATTTTCAAAATTATTTAAGAATATATATATATATTTGATTTATATTTCATAGTCCAAACTAAAAAATAATGAATCACAGACAAACATAAAATTTGTGTATCCTTTTACAAACTAAAAATAAAAACTAAAAAAACATACTTAATACATGTTAAAAAATAACAAACCACACAAACATAATACTTAAAATCCTTCTACATAATTAATAATTGTGAATTCAAAATATGTAAAATATTACGAACTAAAGCTATATTAAAATATTTATCGTGGCTAAGAAAATAAAATATGCATTACAATTGTCAATTTAAAAATATTATAAACCAAACTAAAATTCTACATCCAATAGAAGTAATTAAATAGATAGAATCTAAAATAAAATATCAACGTAACGCCACACTCTCTCTCCAACCAATATTATCTCCAATTTAGCCATCGCACTTCAGAAAGTATGGAGTTTTTGGTCAGACTTCCCAGGGGGTCACCCACAGGAATGCTCCCACTGTAGCACGCTTAACCCCAGAATTCTTCCAACCCTGAAGCCAATCGCTCTGAAAAGGCCTTGGTCATTAAAAAAGTGCTCACTTTACATTTGAACCATTACCACATGACCCCTTTCCACACCCGGACGATGTGGGATTTGACACCGATCTATACCAGTAAGGTAGCCTGCCAGTACCTCGCACCCGCCCACACTTACTCTGGCTCCAGATCCTGGTCATCACAATCCACCCCCTTTGGGGCCCAGCATCTTCGCTGGCACATTTCCGGCCGGGTACAAGCTCTGATACCATTTGTAACGCCACACTCTTTCTCCAACCAATATTGTCTCCAATTTAGCCACCACACTTCAGACGGTATGGAGTTTTTGGTCAGACTTCTCAGGGGGTCACCCACATGAATGTTTCCACTGGAGCACGCTTAACCCCAGAGTTCTTCCAACTCTGAAGCCAAACGCTCTAAAAAGGCCATGATTATTAAGAGAGTGCTCACATTACATTTGAACCATTATCATTTGACACCTTTCCACACCCGGGCGATGTGGGATTGGACACCAATCTCTACTAGTAAGGTAGCCCACCAGTGTCTCCTACACCCGCCCACACTTACCCTGGCTCTGGATCCAATCTCTGCCAGTAAGGTAGCCTGCCAGTGCCCCTACACCTGCCCACATTTACCTTGGCTCCTGATCCTGGTCGACACAAAAGTTTTTAAGAGCGTTTGGCTTCAGGGTTGGAAGAACTCTGGGGTTAAGCATGCTCCAGTGGGAGCATCCCTGTGGATGACCCCCTGGGAAGTCTGACCAAAAACTCCATACTGTCTGAAGTGCGGTAAAAAATTAGCTATAAAAAAATAATTAAATTAATATTTTTCTTATCGTATCTTATCGTGTTAACGTGGTCCAACACATTTTTTTTATCTTTTCCTGTCGTGTGACACTGATATTAACCCGATTTCAATATTGGAGACCCAAACCCGCAAATTATCATGTCGTTTTGTGTCGTGTTATCGTGTCGTGTAGCATTTTGCCAGGTCTACTCACAACCATATTGATAGGCATAAAATGTTAATGTTTTTATGCCACTTTTATATTGAATTTTTGCTAGTTTATAATTAATTTTTAATGAAAAGTACTTAATTACTATATTATTATATTTTCTGTAAAAGAAAGACTAAAGCTGGAATTACTGTATTTTTGTGCAACCTTCATTGAAAAAATCATATCTGAAGCTACACTTTGAAGTTTTGTACGATTCTAATTTCAAATGATTCATAATTCACTAGGATTCAATTCTATAAAGTTTCATTGCAATTGGTTTGGCCAATCAGTGCCAGTTTGATTTACAAAATCAATATTTCCAACAGTTGCGGCAGATTTACACCATCTCGGAGAAATTAGAATTTGAGTGTCTTTCCGAAGTCCATTTTGTTCAAACAAGATTTAAATGGAAATATAAGACATAGAAATGAGTTTTACAACCAGAATTAATGAATTCAGAGTCCATTTGGTCACCCAAAAGGTACTTGGAATTTGTCTGGCAATCATTGGAGATATAAAAGGAAAGTATTTGGGCTTACTAGGATGATATTGATGATTGGACTGCCATGTCATCACACTCCAGCCATGTGTACGAAATTTGCCCCATCATATGCCACATGGGAGGTCAGATTATTCTAATTACACTAATTGGAATAATATTTAGAATAAAAGGAATTAGAGTTAAATACAAATTTGATTCCTAAGGAGATAAGAAATGTTTCCTTAAATCTAGTGTGAACATGAGACACAAAATACACTTGTACCCTTGAGGTGGCTGGCCATGCTAAGGAATTATGGGAGTTTGAGATCATGTATACATATTATCTTCTATATTCTCTAGGTTTTAGAAGGACTTTAGGGTTAAGCCTCTCCTAAACCTTTTCTATAAATACATTGCTACCTTGAGAGTAAAAATCATTCTTTCATACACACAATTCACCACCAGCCCTCAATGCTGCAGCCTTCACTTTCTCTCTCACAGCCGCAGCTCTCGCTTTCCCTTTCTCCCTACTCTCAAGACAACAACAGTTTTTCTAAGGTTTTATGTTCAGTTCTTAAGAGTTTTTACATAAAAAAGTTGTGATACACATAGCAAAGTTCAAGGAGAATTCGGCAAACATTGGAGGAGTCAACCTTGTGTCTTTGATCATAGTTTGGAGAAGCCAAGATGAGAAGAATGAAGAACAAATTCCAGCAACCATCAACTTTGGATTTGATCTCTTTACTCTTAATCTCTTTGTTATTTAATCTATGTTGTCTTTTAATTATTTGATGGATAATTCTAAGATCATGTGTAGCTAATTTTCTATGAGAGGATTATGATGTAATCCTATTTGAGTTTGATTCATGTTTAAGGTTAATATTTTATTGTACTTCTTAATGCTTCCATGAAAAGGTGGATTGATTAAGTATTTATATTGGCTTATAAATGAGGGATATAAGTATCGATGGACCATAAAATACATGGTTATAGAAATATTGCATGCCTTAGCGACAACTTTAACAAGATCTTATTGGGTTTGCCTGTTTTAGGGCTTAAATTTCGGTATTTAGATTAGAGATAATTAAATACCTTGTGCTTGCTAGATTAGAATACATTGAGAAATCAACTTCTAGTCACATGTGGTTAAAGGGGGGTTAACCTATGAATCTATAATGCATTACGGCTAAATAGGAGTAATAGTGGTGAAGTCATAATCTTTATTTTCTTAAAACCTTTGGAATATTTACTTGCTGCCTTTCTCAATTTTAATATTACTATTTTTCAATTTATGATTGGTTACTCAACAACAATCATTCAAACAACTCTATTTACTCTTGTTAAGTTCAATTTACAATTGACTTAAATTTATTACTAGAGACATTTTTCCTCGTGGGATCGATATCGGTTTTCTTTTTAAAGGAATCCATTTTATTACTTGTTGATTCGTGCACTTGCGAGTTAATCTAAAATATACCACAACACATATCATACGCATCTCTCCTTGGATGCTACATCTCAACTACCTCACCATTTTGCACTCTCACCCAAAGCTCTATTTATAAGCATCAAGGTTGGATGAAGACAAAAGACAAGTTGGCATGGCATGGGTATGGGCTTGCATGATTTCAGAAGGGAAACATTTGGAGGAAATCATGGGGGCTCCATACCTCCATGTGGGTGGAAGCCTAGACCTCACATATTTAGTGTAAGTTCTTGATGCTATTGTTATGCCATAAATTCGTCACAAAAACAAAATGGATGGTGGGTTTTCTGTTGGCACACACACACACACAAATATATATATATATATGAATATTCACAAGATATCTCAACAGCATGCATGTTCTTGGAAATGTAGATCAAATAGCCATGGAAAAAAGAAAACATATATATACTAAAGAATAAAATGGGTTTACCTACCTGCGATATATACATATTTTAGTTGAGAAGTATAAACAACTTTTGAGCAATGCTTTTCAACATAATTGAGTAGACCTCATATTTGATCAATGACCTTTGGTAAACCTTTTGGAGGTGGCTTGAAGAAAAGTATAGGTGGTGATTATTTTCTCGGTGAACGCAAACTATATCTTAATCATTGCTACAAAAGAAAGACAATGTAGTAAAAATATATTTTATGAGCTACCGGTGCGGTGTTCCAAGAGTTAATAATAATGAAATATGGGATAGTGATAGGCATAAAATGTTAATGTTTTTATGCCACTCACTACAAAAAAAGTGATCAGTTGCTACAAATTTTAGCTATAAAAATATGAGTTTGTAGCTAAATGGCCTTTTTTGTCACATATAAAAAATTTATAGCTAATCTTTGAAAATTTGTAGTTATCAGCTACTAAACTTCAATATTGTAACTAATTTTTGTAGCAAACAGTCTAAATATTTTTGGCACTATGATTTTTCCCTTGTAATGTTTTAATTGAAATGATTTTTTGCTACAAACAATCATAATTGTCCCTAATTATAAAATTAGCTACTAATTAAATCGTAGCAAAATTTTACAATTAACAGCTACAATTTTGTTTTGTAGCTAAAATATTAAATGGTAGATGAAATTTTGGCGCTAACATTTTTACTATTCAAATTTTAAATAAAAGTGTATAATGACTAGCTACAAAATAGTTTCATGGGAGAAATATTGACTGGTAGCAATTTTGTAAATAAAATATAAAAAAAAAAGCAAAAACCCATTTGCCCTAATAATACACCCGCAGTCCCTCCCTCTCTCCAAGTTGAATCCCAAATCCCCGAGCCCCTCATGTGCAGTCGCTAGTCTGCACCGCCAGCTCCAGCTCCCTCGTCGCCCCCCTTTCAGCTCCAGCCCCCAGCCCGAGTGAATCCTGACTGCACCGCCCCTCTCTCCCAAGTGAGACCCCGACGGCCCCACCCCGCCCCTCCAGCTCCGGCTCCAGCCCCCACACCCCCTCTGCTCTGCAGTATGTTTTTTCTTCTTTTGGAAATAAAGAAACGAAAAAAAAGGGCATGGATTATCAACACCTTCTGCTAATTTTTCATCTGGATTTTGTTCTGTTTTTACTTAAATTTGCTGCATTTTGTGAATTTCATTTACCCACCTCAACATCCTCTACAACCTGCTTTCCTTCCTTGTTAAATACAACCTTTACTTTGGAAGTTGACATTAGAGCTTGAGGTGGAGTTTTGAGATTTTAGTTGGGTTTGCTCGATTTTAGGTTCATTAATCTTCGGTAAGCTCACTTAATCTTAGTTAAATATTGTTTTTCTATGTGTTATATTGATGATTGTTGGATATATTGAAGAGTAAAATTTTAAAGTTGTTTTGGGTAATAATCGATTACATATATAGACGTTTTTGGTTGTTAGCTTTACTTTGTGAGCTAGATTTTTGTTTATAAGAGCATGGAAAATAATGGAGTTTGTGATGAATTTAATTTGCTGGATTAATTTGATGGGAAATTAATTATCATGGTTACTAGCAATAATCTATAAACCTAGAGTTAATTTTCTAGTGTGTAAAGAAATCTAGCTAGTTTGATTTCAATGGTGGTCCTACAGGACGCTTTTCCAATGGTTATACCATGGTTGATGAAATAGGTTTACTCTGTTTCCTTTGTTTCTGATATCAACAATGCCACCTAAGTCTGTGTGTAGAGTGTATGTGTATATTTCTATTACATATATCATATAGAAACTATTTGAAGATTGAAGTGTTTTTGGCTTATCTTTTATCTTCATTTTGCTGCATCTACTAGTTACGTAGATAATTTTATATGGGCAACCATTGGTTTTGTCAGCAAATCAAAAATTGAATTAAAATGTTCAATTATTGTATGTCAAAGCGATTTTATTTTCTTTTTGGTGAAACATTAAATAAAGTTTGCATTTTTTTTAGTGTATTTTTGTTAATCTGTTAAAGTTCTTTTACCCCTTCTCTGTGTAAGAGAAAAGGGCATCTATGAATCTGAAATATGGAAGATCTAGTGATTATGCTGGCTACTCGAGTGACTACTACTGTAAGCAGAGGTTTTTTGGCTTAAAGAGCTCTTGTTGTGTATGTCTTCTTTTGTAACTCACTTGATTTTTAAATTGTTCTCTGCCTTTGTTCTTTGGTTTACTTGTTGATAGATTAAGCTACTGATATGATAATTCACTATTACTGTTGTTTGTATTTGATGCTTTGAATCTTTGGTATTTAGTTATATGGAGCTATGGCACCCATGGTTATTCTTTCTTTGTGTATTCATATATTGTTGAACTTGAGCTATCGATATGATGATTAAAAATGGATAAGATTTGGTATTGATGAATTGTTTAATTTGTTATGCTTAAATTTTTAATTTTTTTGTTAGAATCTTATAGGTTAAATTTGGTAGTTTAATTTTGTTTATGTTATTGTTGAAATTTAATTATGTGGATTGAGTTTTTTCTTGATGGTTAAAGTATATGAGAAGTAGTAGATTGAGTGTTGGTTGAAAATATTTGTTTGGTAATTGGTTATCTGTGGAACTTAGTGTATTTGAAGGAAAGTTGAATCCATGTGGCAGCAATTGCTTTGAAGTGTTGGAAGCTTGAGCTTGAGTTTACTAAATTTTAGTAAAGCTATTCTGGCACTTGCTGGTTTTGGTGTTTTAGTTGAAATTACAGAACTTATTTTATTGTAAGGTTTATTGCTTTTGTTAGTAAACTTAACAAGCTTTCCACAGCCTTTTAAATAACTGAATTTGGTTAAGAATTGAAGGATTTATGTGCATTTGAAGTTGGACAAGAAAATTGTCCAGTTTTCTGGACATTGCAGATTACTTACTTAAAGTTTATGCCTCAGTTGCATGCCTCACAGATGTTAAAATAAGCTGAAATTTTGTATATATACATTAGGATATGCTAACTTGGGAGTTGAAAAGTTAGAGTTTAAATGGAAGTCTGTATGAATATTTCTGGTGTATGGTTTGGCTTTTGGAGGTGAAATCGAGGTAAGGAAAAATATTTCCATATGCTTTACATGAAATAATAATTTAAAAACTAAGTACATAGGTTGCAATTGTTTTCTTAGTTCTTGGTGATAAAAGTATGCTTGAAAAGGTTTATGAATTTATTTTTTTATCTTGGACTTCAACATTTAAAATATTTAAATGATTAGAACTTTTCCAATTACTTCCATTTTCTTGGAAACAGAATCTTACTCTAATGTTGGAAATTTATCTTAGCTCTTGACTTGCTTTTAATGCTATATAATTATATGGATTCTCTATCTACTAATATGACAAAGGTTTTTGTTTTGTATTTCTCATATTACAGATATGCTTAGCATGGAAAGTGTCACCAAGATTGGAGATGCATGCAAAATTGAGGCATTAGATTTTAGCTTGATTTATAGGTTTTAGATTATTTTAATATATGTATTTGAGAGTTGTTTGTATAGAAATTTTATATCTAATTTCAATGTTACTATTGTAAAACATTTGATTTTAGCTATTAATGCAATAATATAAGAATTAATTTGTTTTTACATCTTGTAGTGTTACTTTAATATATATATATAAATGATTTACAAATGGATATTTAAATTTATATTTAGTATTATAAAAACATATATATATATAGTCTGAAATATTAAATATTTAGCTATAATTTTGCATGTAGCTAAAGCAATACAGTTATAAATATGTTTGTAGCTGAAAAATTGCTCAATTAGCTACGAAAAAAGGCTTAACCATGGTTGAGTATGGTTTATTTACTGTTTTTGATTAGCTACGATTCCAAAAAATTATGTAGCTGTAGAGAATTAATCACGCACCAATTGCTACGCCGGACCCACAAAAGTATTTTGTAACTAAATAGGAAACAACTACAAAAACAGTGAATTTGCTACAATAATGGCTTGTAGCAACTGATCACTTTTCTTGTAGTGACTTTTTATATTGAATTTGAGCTAGTTTATAATTAATTGATAATGAAAATTACTTAATTATTGTATTTTTCTATTTTCAGTAAAAGAAAGACAAATGCTGGAATTATGGTATTTCTGCGCAACCTTTACTGAGAAAATCATATCTGGAGCCACACTTAAAATTTTTGTGTGATTCTAGTTGGTAATGATTCCTGATTCAATAAGATTAAATTATGGAAAGTTTCATTGCAAATGTTTTGGCCAATCAGTGCAAGTTTGATTTATAAATTCAACAAATTCATCAATTGCGGTAGATTTACACTGTCTTGGGAAAATGATGATTTGAGTGTCTTCTTGATGTATAAATTGTGAGATTAATATATTACTGGAAAGATAAGACATAGAGCTAACTTTTTTAACAAAAATCACTGGATTCGGAGTTCATTTGGTCACCCAAAGTGTACTTGGAATCTACTTGATGGTCATTGAAGATATAAAAGGAAAGTTTTATGCTTACTAGGACTACCATTGTGATTGGACTGCCATGTCACCACATATCAGCCATGTGTCCGAATTTGCCACATCACATGACACATGGAAGGTCAGATTATTCTAATTATTTTAATTGGAATAATATTTGGGATAAAAAGAAAGGAAATTAGAGATTGATTATGATTTCTAACAAAATAAGGAAAGTATCTCTATCCCTAGTGTGAACATGAGATACAAATACATCCTTACCCTTGGTGTGGCCGGCCATGTTGAGAATGTAGGAGTTGGTATTGTGATTTGCATGCTATCTCTTATATTCTCTAGGTTTTAGAGGTACCTTAGGGTTAAAACCTCTCATAAACCTTTCCTATAAATAGATGAGTACCTTGAAGGCTAGAAAAATCTGATAATCTCTTCAGCATCCCTTTTTCTCATTACTGCATACTTCCTCTCCCTCTTCTCTCTTCCTCACGGTAGCAAAGCTTTTCTCTTAGGTTTTATTCAGTTTCTATTAGTTAATTCATAACAAAGTTGTGCTACACAAAGCAAAGTACAAGGAAGATTTGGCCAAGCCATTGGAGGAGTCAAACTTGCTACCTTGATTGTAGTTTGAAGAAGCCAAGGATTGAAGATTGAAGAATAAATTCCAGCAGCCATCAACTATTGGATTTTATTCCTTTTCTATTTATTTTCTCGTTCTTTAATCTATGATATTTCTTTATTGTTTGAGGGATAATTTAGAAATCATGTGTAACTAATTTTTCTATGAGGATTGTGATGTAACCCTATTACAAGTATCTAGTTTTTAATGTATATTTAGTTTGATTCATGTTTAAAGGTTAATATTTCATTGTAGTTCTTAATGCTTTCCATGAAAAGGTGGATTGATTTAGTATTTATATTGATTTAGGAATAAGGGATATAAATATGGATGGGCAGTGAAATACATGGTTATAGGAATATTGCATGCCATAGTGACAACTTTAACAAGGTCTTATTGGGTTTGCATGTTTTAGGACTTAAATTTCCGTATTTATATTAGGGATAATTAAATACGTTATGCTTGCTAGATTAGAATGCATTAAGGAGTCAACTTCTAGTCATTTGTGGTTAAAGGGGGGTTAACCTATGAATCTATATTGCATTAGGACTAAATATGAGTAATAGTGGTGAAGTCATGATCCTTGATCTTTATAATCTTTGATTACCTACTTGCTGCTTTGTCTTTAATTTTATTATTGCTTTCTTAAATTGCTGTCTTGATACTCAACAATCACTCATAAACAAATCTCTTTTATTTTTCAGAGTTTAATTTACAATTGATTTATTTTTAAAACTAGAGACATTATTCCTCGTGGGATCAATATCGGTTTCCTTTCTAAAAGAAATCCACTTTATTACTTGTTGATTCGTGCACTTGAGAGTTAATCTAAAATATACCACAACAGATAGCCCAAAATCTTCCATGTAGATGCATGCAAGCCATCCTCTAGTAGAGTGTCCAATCAGAGACTAAGTACCTCCTATAATATACAATAGGGATAATTTCATTGACGTTTCATCCAAAAAATGAATAATTTCATTGACACCCTATGTATTTAAGGTTTAATACATAATAGACTTTTAGGTTCCGTATATTTGAAATACACCCTTTACACTATAAGGGTTTAATAACTCTGACAATTGTTGTGGTGAAAATTAGGTTACTCGCAAATGCACGAATCAACAAGTAATAAAATAGTTTTTAGAAAAAGCCGAATATCGATCCAATAAAGAATAATGTCTATAGTGATGAAAATAAATTCTATTGCTATTTAAATCTAGAAAAGTAAAAGAGATTTGATTGTTTGGTTGGCTTTATGAAGCAAAGCATAAATTAAATAGAAAGCAAAATAAAGGTAGGAAAAGTAATAAAGCAAAGTTTCAAATTATTGATGGAACAAGGATTATGACATCACCACTAATAATCTTATTTAGTTTTAATGCATGATAAATTCATTAGTTAACCTCCCTTAACCTAAAGTGACCAAGAATTGATCCCTCAATACATCTTGATCTAGCATGTACAAGATAATTTAATGGTCCCCAACCTAAACTACCAAATTTAAGCCTTAAGACATGCAAACCCAATAAGCTCTTGTTAAGGTGTCACTAGACATGATGATATCCCTATTTATCATATATTTAATTGCAAACAATACTATATCCCTTATCCCTTATCCCTAAGTGAATATAATATTAAATCATTCACCTTTTCATGAAAGTATTAGGATCAATAATGAAATATTAACTATCAATATGAATTAAAACCGAATATGCATTAAAAACTAAATATTCATAATATGGCTATATCATAATTCTCATAAAAGTTTAGCTACTCATGTTCTTAGAAATAATCATCAATAAATCAAAGCAAAACATATTATGAATGGAAAAAAGAAGAACAAAAGAGAAAGCAATTCCAAAGCTTGTGGCTGGCTGAATTCTCCTCTTGTTCTTCCTTCAATTGCTTCTTTAAATATATCTCCAAAGCAAAGTTGAATCCTCCCAAAGCTTGTTGGCCGAATTCTCCATTACTTCTTCTCTTGATGTAGCCGAAAATCCCTCTCTCTAAACTTTGAGAATTATGTCTAGAATTATGTAGAATGGAAAGAAAAAGTGATAGAAAATAATCTAGAAGAGAACCTTTCTTAAAGCTCTAAGGTGTATAGTATTTATAGGAAAAGAGTACTTGTAGAGCAAAGAACAATCCTAGAGTTATAATCTTACCCTAATTCTAATTCCTCAAGATAATAGGAAACAAAATATTTAAAAAAAATTAAATTCATCCATATTATTCCTCTCATAGCCGGCCATATGGGTTATAAGATTAATTGGTGCCCTCAAAATGATGTCACACTTCCAATTAGATTATGAAAGTAAATCCATATCTCTTTAATAATTCATTCACCTTCCAATTCTAATTCATTCTCCAATTAACTCCAATTAATACTTTGAATGACCAAATGAACTTTGAATTCACTAATTCTAGTTGCAAAGTTTAGGTTTATGTCTTAGATTTCCATGCATATCTTGATCTCACAAAATAGACACTGAAAAAGCACTGAAATGTCAATTTTCCCAAAGGAGTATAAGTCTATCTCAACTGCTAAAATGTTCATCTTCAAATTCAAACTAGTACTTATTGGCTGATCCAATTTTAATGAAACTTTGCAGAGTTGAATCTTGATGAATCATGAATCATTAGAACTGAATCTTATAGAAATTCTATGTGTAGTTTTAGATATGATTTATTTAGTAAAAGTTGAGCAGAAAATACAACAATTTTCAGCATTTGTTCTTCTTTTTCTAAAAATAGAAAAAGACAACAATTTAGTATTTATCATTAACGATTAACTCAAAGCTAACAAAAATCCAATATAAAATATGGCATAAAAACAATAATTTTTTATGTCTATCAACAATGTCAGTGTATTAAAAAACGATAATACCATTATCCTATTAAAATAATAATAAATTTAAATTAAGTTGGTTTTTTTAGTTTAATAAATACTTAGATTTTTATATTATTATATATATATTTAAAATATTTTAATATTATATTATAATATAAAATATTTTAATCCAATTTCTTTCTCTCTCTTCACCTCTATTTGTAAACAAAATTAGATTTTTTTCTTTTTCTCTCATCTTTCCCTTATGATTTTACTTTCTTTATATTTTCCTTCTCTCTATTCTCTCTCCCTCCTCAAACCCATCTTTCTCATCTGAAAACCCAAAAAAAAATGGAGCCTTTGGAGATTGCTATAGTGCCCACCTTTTTTGTTTGGCAAATTTTCGATAGTTATTGTTTGGATGTTTGGGTGTTAATTTAATTGTGGGTGCTTGGTTTCGACATTTTTTGGTTTTTCTTTGTTCATTTTTTTTCTATTCTATTTCATTCTCTCTTCTGTCTCTTCCTCTATTGCTTTGCAAACCATTAGAAAATACATCCAACTCAATCAGTGATATGAAAAGGCTCTTGTAATTTTGGTGGGTGGGTATTGCCTTAAAGAATGATGTTAATACCAAACTATCTGCATCAAAATTGGATGTTTTCCAGCGAATTGGTTTGCAAAGAAGAGAGAGAGAAAAAAAGACATATGGGTTTGTAGAGATGAAAGAGAGAGAAAGAAAGAAAATAGAAAGAAACAACGAGCCAGAGAGGAGAGAAAAGATTAAAAAAAGTATTTTAATATAATTGTGAGTGAGAAAGACAGATGAGAGAGATAGATGGGAAAAATGAGGAAGATGAGAGAGACAAAAGGGATAAATGTAAGAGAGAAAAAATATAAAACAAATTCATTTCACAGACCATATACATTAAATGACCATTATGCCTTTCTAGCGTTAAGATTAACATAATCTTATTAACAACATAGGTACGTTTTTAAATTTCAGAACTTAAAAATCGTATTTGAAATTATACTAAAGCATAAAATATGTCAATAGAATTATCCTTATACTATATTATCCTGGGCGGCTTTAGAATCCAATCTAGCTATCATATATTAACTAAGTAGAGTAGATTATAATAATCCTTAGAATTTTAATATTTTGGCAAGCTCTGTTTTCCACTAAAAGGATCAAATTAGTTATGGGTAGTTTGGTGGATATATATAGGCAAAACAATTTTTTTTTTGGTAATTCGTAAAAAGGAATAGAAAGAAGTAAATAATTGAAGGTATAGTAGAAACTGAAAGAAACCTTCACAAGTGCAAAACTCTAACTCTTGTAGAAAGAAAAGTGCAGAGAAAAACAAAGATAGAAGAAAATCCTTTACTGAATGATTTCACGCTTACAAAAACTTACAAAGAAAGTAATTGTACTGCTATTTATATCCGAAAAAGCTAAAATAGAAGAACTAAAATTGATTTTACAAACTAAACAAGATAACAACAACTTATAACATATTGACTTTCTTTCTTTAACTAATTAGAAGCCACATCATCATACTTATCCACCTCGGCATTGTAGCTTTAGAATTTGAACTGCGTTGTTTTCCACAATAGCCTCCCTCAAACAAAGCCAGGTTGAAGCCTTCTAATTTCATTCTCCTTGAAGTCTTCTAATTTCATTCTCTTTGAAGTCTTCTGATTTCATTTTTCTGATTTTGAATCTTTGATTCTTCCTGAACTTATTTCAAATTCTTAGCCTCTGTTCAATCTGATAATCTGGATATTTTCATTCAGTTTTTTCTAATTTGAGAAAAACACATTCATTTACAACTTCAAAGAAACACCATAAAGGATGATGAGCTACTGAAAACTTTAACCAACAAATAAAACTCAATGAGAAACATTTGTCTCAAGTCTATTTAAAGAAACCACATCAAGTTTGCCTCTAAGATACTGAAATCTTTTCACTCCAAAAGATTTGGGTAATATATCAGCAATTCGCTCTTGAATTGGAACATATTGAACTTCAATAATCTTTCCAAGAACAGTATTCTTCACATAGTGAAGATCAAATTCAATGTGCTTAGTTCTTTTATGATGAACATGATTTGAGGCAAGAGCTATTGAACTCATACCAAGCATAATCAAGTGTAATTATGTGGGAAGACTTTGCAACCAATCTAAGTCAGCTAGCTAAGGCTTTGTATTCTCCTTCAATGATGGACCTGGAAATTGTATGTTACTTTTTCGAGCTCCATGACATAAGTTTCGTACCAATATAAATGCAGTAACCACTAGTTGATCGATGATCATCTGGTTACTTGCCTAATCAGAGTATACAAAGCTATGAAAAACAAGTTTATTAACAGCTTGAAGATGAAGACCATAAGGAATAGTTACCTTAAGATATTGTAGTACCCTTCTGCATCCTTCTCAATGAGCAGAAGTAGGAGCACATAAGAATTGACTCAATTTGTTGACTGTAAAAGCAATCTTTGCCTTATAATTGTAAGATATTGAAGGGCACCTATTGTACTTCTGTACGCTTCTGGTTTTACTAGTATGTCTCCATCATAGATTGACAATTGTTTGTCACCACTTATCTGATGCGAGGTGATAGGCATAAAATGTTAATGTTTTTATGCCACTTTTGATATTGAATTTAAGCTAGTTTATGATTAATTGTTGATGAAAAATACTTAAAAACTGTATTTTTCTATTTTTCAGTAAAAGAAAGACAAAGGCTGGAATTACCGTATTTCTGCGCAACCTTTACTGAGAAAATCATATCTGGAGCCACACTTAGAATTTTTGTTCGATTTCAGTTGTTAATGATTAATGATTCAATATTATTCAATTCTGAAAGGTTTCATTGCAAATGGTTTGGCCAATCAGTGCCAGATTGATTTACAAATTCATTAGTTGCGGCACATTTACACTGTCTTGGGAAAATGAGAATTTTAGTGTCTTTCTGATGTCCAAATTGTGAGATCAATATATGCCTGGAATGCTAAGACACAGACCTAATATTTTCAACAAAAATCACTGGATTCAGAGTTCATTTGGTCACCCTAAAGTGTACTTGGAATCTACCTGACGGTCATTGAAGATAAAAAAAAGGAAAGTTTTATGCTTACTAAGACTTCCATTGTGATTGGACTGGCATATCACCACATATCAGCCATGTATCCGAAATTGCCACATCACATGGCACATGGAAGGTTAGAATATTCTAATTATCTTAATTATAATAATATTTGGGATAAAAGGAAGGGATATTAGAGATTGATTATGATTCCTAAGAAGATAAGGAAAGTATCTCTATCCCTAGTGTGAACATGAGGCACAAAATACCTCTATGTCCTTAGGATGGCTGGCCATATAGAGAACTTATGGGAGTTTGAGATTTTGTAATATTGTATCTCCTATATTTTCTAGGTTTTAGAGACACCTTAGGGTTAAACCACTCTTAAACCTTTCCTATAAATATATTGCTACCTTGAGAGTGAAAAAGAATCCCTCACACAAGTTACGAAGCTCTCACGGCTATAGCACCCTTGTTCCCTCTCCAGCCGCATTTTTCCCTTTCTTTCCTTCCCCATTCTCACAGCAACAAATGTTTTTAGTAGATTTTATATTCAGTTTTTAAGAGAGAGCAAAGTTGTGCTACACATTGAGAAGTCCAAGGAGATTCGGCCAATATTGGAGGAGTCACTTTGAGGCTTTGATCATTGTTTAAAGAAGCCAAGAAGAACGGATTGGAGAATCAATTTCCAGCAGTCATAAACCGGATTTGTTTTCTTTTCTCTCATCTTCTTTGTTATTTAAATGATGTTGCCTCTTATTTATTACATGGATAATTTTGAGATGATGTGTAACTAATTTTACTATAAGGATTATGAAGTAACCCTTTTATGACTATTTAGTTTCTAATGCATATTTAATTTCGATTCATGCTTAAGGTTAATATTTTATTTAGTTCTTAATGCTTCCATGAAAAGGTGGATTGATTAAGTATTTATATTGGCTTAGAAATAAGGAGTATAGATATGGATGGAGAATAAAATACATGGTTATAGAAATATTGCATGCCTCAGTGACAACTTTAACATGATTTATTGGGTTTGCATGTCTTAGGGTTTAAATTTCCGTGTTTAGATTAGAAGTAATTAAACACGTTGTGCTTGCTAGATTAGAATGCAGAGAAATCAACTTCTAGTCATATGTGGTTAAAGGGGGGTAACCTATGAATCTACAATGCATTAGGGCTAAATAGGAATATTAGTGGTGAAATCATAATCCTTGTTTCTTAAAATTTGTGAAATAGTACTTGCTGCCTTGTCTTTGTTTTTAATACTGCTTTGCTTTTAAATTCATGCTTGGTTATACAACAACAATCTTTCAAAAACTCTCTTTTAATTTTCAAAGTTTAATTTATAGTTTATTTAAATTTCAATAACTAGAGACATTATTATTCGTGGGATCAATATCGGAATTCTCTTAGAACTCCACTTTATTACTTGTTATTCGTGCACTTGCGAGTTAATTATACCACAACACGAGGCTCCAAAAGAAACCCTTTAAGAACCTTCAAACCACAAGTGCCATAAACTAACAAGGAAAACAACAACAAAAATATATAGACTGAATATAAAGAACAATAAAAAAGAAATTAAAAGATAGGTAGCTTGACCAACTATCTAGCAATATAGGAACCACAACTATAAAAAAAAATAAAAAAAAAATAAAAAAATTGATTATTTGCTTATGAAAGAAGCAAGAACCAAAACTATATTTGAACACACAAGAAAACAACTTGAATGCTCAAAGATTTGATAAAACTCAAGAGAAATATTATTGCTCTCAAAGCTTAAGACTAATCACTCTTCATAAATTTGTGTCTTTCCTTGAATGGAGAGGGGCTATATATATTGAACATTCAAAGAATTGATAAAACTCATGAGAAATATTATTGCTCTCAAAGTTTAAGACTAATCAATTAAAATCCTATTATTGGCTCTTTCAAATTTTTCATGCATATAAGCTCTTATGATAAAAAAATGCAAATCCTTTTTAAATTTTTTAACCCTGCTCATTGTAATTGGTTTGTTCGGGGGTTGGATTGGATCATTCTCTATCCTATCATTTGGTATCAAAGCAAAGGTTCTAAAAATGTTTGATTTGTTTGTTTTTATTTCTTTTTGTGTTTTTCTTCCAACTTTCCAAGCCCACCCCTTTTTTTTTTTGCATTCCAAAAAAAACAAAAAGGCAATTAGATAAAAAAAAAAAAAAGAAGGAAAAAAAATTGAATTGCTAAAGGATATTCTCTGGGTTTGCTTTCCTAAATTAAATGCAAAAAAGAAATAAAAAAGTACTGAATTGCCAAAGGATATTCTATGGGATTGTTTTCCTAAATTAAATGCTATTGAATTTTTCTTCCTAGTTGGATTGCCGCTAACTTATTGAGTTTTCCTTTCTTTGGTCTTCTTTATTCAACTTGTCTTTTGGATCCTTAATTTTGTCTAGTTAATTTCTTAAAAGAGTTTTTGTTTCTTTAGTCTTCCCAGTGTAGGTTTTGTTCATGCTATTTCTTTTCTCTTCTGCTCGCCTTAATTATCTTATCCATAAGTTATACTTTCTTAAATTTTTTTCTCTTAGATTTGATAAAACATTTCCTTGCTCTCATTAGTGCATGAGTTTATTTGAGTGATTTGTTTTTTGGAAGGAATGAATGAAAAACTTGAATTTCAAGCATTGGAACAACAATTTTCCCGTATGTTTAGCTTAATGGAATAGATGAATGAACGAATGGAACGAACCGAATCTGAAATAAGAAGATCAAATGTAGATTTAAATTTGAATATTGGTTTGTAATAAAATATATAAAATAAAACTATTAATATTTTTTTATTTTTTTAGTTGTAAATACTTATTGTGTTATCTATCAATTAAAAAATAAAATATACTATTTAATTGTTAATTTAATTTATTTTTAATATTTATTTTCAAATTTTNTAATTTATTTTTAATATTTATTTTGAATCATTTTTATCCAGCTATATAATTTATATTATAAATAAAAATTAGTATATAAATAAAGAAACTACTGCCACAAAAATCAAACGTTTGCAGTTGGGAGTTAGAAGTTGTCATTGAATAATGGGATAATTCTAGAGTAAAGCCCCTTAAAAAGGGTTGAAGGGAAGAGACCCATGCCATTGAGTGACACATGGTATGGGCAAAAACTAATAAAAGAATGAAACCGGTTTCCAGTTTCAATGAAAAAAAAAAGAAAAAAAAAAGAAAGAAAGAGGCGGGAAGAAAAAAAAATATTGGGGAAAAATGAAATCTGATTTTGCAAATCTCGAGGCAAGACTTTTCCATTTGTATGAAAAATCAACGGATAAGAACGTGCCACATAGCAGGAAAATTGATTTTAATTGAAAAAAAAAAACCTTCGTATCTAACCGCAGGGTACCTGGACTCAATGATGTGGGGTACAAATAAAAATGTACAAAATTTGTTGTATTTGTAAAAAAATTTAATGTACAATGTTACTTTATAATGGATTAAAGTTACTAGTACATGGATAAATATGACCAATTTTGGACAATATTACTCATTAAAGGACAATGTCACATCTCTACGGACAATAGTACTCCATTATGGTCTTATATTATATCTTTATGGTAAAATGTGACATATTATGGATAATGTAACAAATAAAACTCAACGTTACTTTGATATGAATAATATTACTCTATTTTTGTAATATATACTACGTTATGGTTATATATTTACCCTATTATGGTAAAATTTGCAATACTACTCCATTATAGGTGGATATGACGTTATTAGGACTATTGTACTCGATAAAGACAATATTACTCCTTTATGGATGATATTACTGTATTATTAAAACATATTACCTTATTATATTCGATGATACTCAAAGTAGTAAAATAGTACTCTGTTATAATATAATGTGATCCTTGGTGGTCCAAAATAATGCACAATGGATGTAATGGACTATGGTACTTCGTTATGAATCATAATACTCATTATGATTTGATAATACATCATTTTAGTCTAATTGTACTCAGAATAAGCAATTTTACTTGACATGGACCATTATTACTTAATTATGGACATAATTACTTAAATATGGTTATATATTATTTTATTATGGTTCAATGATGGTCAAATGTGCAGTATTACTTTGTTACGGTTTAATTTTACTTTGTTATGAACTAATAGACCTTATTATGGATAATGTTATTTCATTTTGGACAAATCATGCTTATTTGAAAATTAATGCTACACATTGTGAACAAGTTTACTATATATTGATAACATTACTAAGTATGAAATATGTTACTCAATTGTGGATCAATATTCTTCCATCGTACCACAATATTTCAATAGAAAAAATGCAGAATCAAATTTATATGGTTTGTGGCAACTATAAAAATATTTTGAGAGACTAATTTTGCAATAGAAAAAGGCGGCAATCAATATTATCTATATTTCTCATTAAGGACAATGTTATATTTTTTTGTGGTGATCTTATTTATTCTCATATATTTATTATGAAATTTCCAATGTTAGTAAGATAATTTGAAGAGAATGTTGACTTTTTTGTTGCAACTTGCATAATTAATTATAGCATTAGATTTTTGGATACATAATTATAATATATTTTATTTAATATATTTGAAGTTCAAAGGTCATATTTGATTGTTTGGATATATAATTATAATGTTTTGGCACACCATTTCGTTGGTTTTGAACTTCTACCATTTATATGTTAACGGAAAATTGATTTTTTGGTACATAATTATAAACTCGATATGTATATATTATGTACAAATAGGTTCCACTGTTAAAAAAGAACTAAATATTACAATTAAAAATACAAGTATCTTATATTACAATGTACAAAAATGATTCATAGATGCATAATTGACATACATTACATCTTGAAGTTTTTGTGGAACAACCCTACCACATATTTTTATCTCATGGCATGAATACTTTTTTCCACAATATTGACTGGTAGCCCACCGGATTTGTTTTCAATTCATCTCAAAGTGAACATCCCGCAATCCCCACTACATGAAAACTACATATTTATTATGTCACCAACAAGTGTAACAATCATACGCAATATACACAAACATAAAGACTTCTATTAACGATTTTAAATAACAACATAGGTCCAACGTATCTCACTGATTGCTGGGCAAATGTGTCATCCATCCTTCTAATCGTAAATGGTTCTAAATAGTTCTATGAATTATGGTCGGTGTTTATAAATTTCAAAAACATGCAATATTTTAGGTATCAAATGGCATATGCATGTGGGATTTTCCTCCTAGAAATGAGATGTTGTACTCTTTACAGATGGATCATACAAGTCTACATGCTTCTTAGTTATGTTGACGTGTGCAATGAGCCAGTGTTTGTTACCATTGTTAACTGGCATTAGCAACTATGATTTGGATGTAAATGTTAGTAAACACAATGTGCATGCCACATACTTGACTGAGTTTCTGACGGTATAAATTAATAGATGATTTAGAAACATTCTTACATAGTCACATGTCCACCACGGTCGACCGCATATAGGATATTCACCCTTGAATGCCTGACAAAATATGGTGGTTACCTTAATCTCCAATAGTGAATCAATTTTATCTTTGTGGCGTATAAACATAGTTTGCTGCAAATAGAGGAGAAAATAGGATTAATAGTACTGTACAATGATACACATTTAGTATTTTCATAAGTGATGAAGGACATGACATAACCCACCCACATCATGCAATCCAAAATTGCACAACACTCTGAAAATGCCACTGGGGCCATGTACATCATCTTTCTAATGTGGAATAGGCATGCATCAATGTGCTGCACATTCACAATTACATATGAAATGTAATGAATTTAAATTAAACACTTTTACCAATTTTGTTAAATATAATGGATTAACAATGGCATGAAACTCACGTGAGGTTGAAGCGATCCTCTAGGCCATAAAATACCATCAAAGAAGGTCATTGGGACTTTACCATATTCTATATCAGCTGTAATCGTCGGCTTGCTCGTCAAGTACCAATCACGGAAGGCAATGAGCTCCTCATCCATAGGCTTGCACATCGAGTTCAATTTCTTAGTTGATTTCCTTTGTGCCCCTGGATCCACCTATGATGTGAATCCTTGTGGGGTTGGATCGTTCTACATGGTTCAATGGTTACAAAGCTGACATCGACCCTCAATCTAACAAGAGATTGGAACCTTGGTATGGAAGCTTGACCTTGCTATGGAAAAGACAAGAACCTTGCTATAAATGCCACAATCAAAGCTTCGCTCTTTGATTGACAAGTTGGAAAATTGTTCTTTAAAAAATCCTGAGGCGTGAGCTAGAAAAACAAAGGAGAAGAGAAAATAACTCTCACAATATTTACTGAATAATATGTATATGTCTTATTGCTGGCCGAATTTGCTTTTAAGTAGTAAAAAAATGTATTCTAAATATGGTTTCCTAAATAACAAACCTTAAAATAAATCCTTGAAGAAATAGGAAGTAAAAGAGTAATATATCCTTAACTAATAAACTAAATTAAAAGAAAATTTCAGGCCCATGGCATGCCTACTCTTTAATGTAGCTCAGCAAATTGATACATGTAGACACCCTAGGCCCATCCATAGCTTCCCTGGGCTTTTTATCCAAAGTTTGTTGAATATAAACTCCAAAGCCTTCTTGAATTACTTGGCTCAGCTACGTGTCACGGGATCTCCTGGATAGCTCAACCCATCATATGGACCACTTCCTCTGTATGGCTTGATGTCCTCATCATTCCCTCCCCTTTGCGAAGGATTTGTCCTCAAATCATCACTTACATCAAAAGGAGAGATCAAAAGAATTAAAGGTACAACTAACGCCATACTCACCTAGAAGATCAATCTTGTAGGCATTGTCAGTAATCTTTTCAAGCACTTGGAATGGACCATCTCCACATGGCAATTGCTTAGATCGCCGCTGTTCCAGAAACCTTTCCTTACACATATGCAACCAAACCCAATCACCTGGTTCAAACACAACCTTCTTTCGGCCCATGTTGGCTTGATTGGCATATTGTTCAGTTCTCTTCCTATGTGCTATCGCATCTTCTCATGCAATTACTTTACAAATTCAGCTTTCTTAGCACCATTTAAATTCACGCTTTCATTAATAGGCAAAAAAGTTAAATCCAAAGGAGTTAAAGGATTAAAGCCATAAACAATTACAAATGGAGTAAATTTAGTAGCAAAATGCATGCTTTTATTTTATGCAAACTCCAACATGCGGCAAACACTTCTCCCAACTCTTTAGGTTCTTTTTAATTAATGCACATAACAAAGTAGACAAAGTTCTATTAACTACCTCAGTTTGACCATCGGTTTGAGGATGACAAGTAGTAGAAAACAATAGCTTTGTACCTAGTTTTTTCCACAAAGTTTTCCAAAAATAACTAAAAAACTTAGCATCTCTATTGGACACAATACTCCTACGCATACTGTGCAACCTAATAATATCCCTAAAGAATAAATTTGCCACATTTGATGCATCATTGGTTTTTCAACAAGGTATAAAATGTGCCATTTGGGAAAACCTATCAACTACCACAAATATGGAATCCATCCCCCTCATAGTTCTTTGCAATCCTAAGACAAAATCCATTGAAATATCAACCCAATGATGAGTAGGAATCAGCAAAGGTGTATACAACCCATGTGGTTTAGTAGTAGACTTCGCTTGCCTACAAGTGATGCATTTCTCACATATTCTCGCCACATCTCTTTTCATGTGTGGCCAATAAAAATGCTCATATAAGACCTCATATGTTTTCAAGACACCAAAGTGACCCATCAACCCGCCACTATGTGCTTCTCTCCTAAGCAACTCTCTAAGTGAACACCTAGGCATGCATAACTTGTTTTCACGAAATAAAAACCCCTCATGCCTATAAAATTTACCAAAACCTGATTTTTCACATGCACTAAACATGCTACCAAAATCATCATCATGCTCATATAATTCTTTAATAAGCTCAAACCCTAAACATTTAGCATCTAGTGTAGAAAGTAGTACATACCTCCTTGACATGTCTCCTATGTGATCAAGTACAAGAAATGTTTCAATGAACTCCACCCATTTGGCATGTCTCCTTTGTAGCTTTTGCTGCCCTTTTAGAAACTTCAAAGTTTCATAATCTGTATGAATCACAAACTTTTTAGGCCGCAAGTAGTGTTGCCATGTTTCCAAAGCACATACTAAGGCATCCATCTCTTTGTCATATGTTGGGTAGTTCAATGCTCATCCATTCAATTTCTCGCTAAAATAGCCCATTTTGCATCATGACAGCTCCAATACCTGAACCTGAGGTATCATTCAATTTCAAAGGTAGCATTGAAGTTCGGTTTAGAAAGCAAAGGAGCTTGAGTTAACTTATCTTTTAGAAGATTGAAAGCTTGCTCTTGCTCTTTTTCCCATTTGAAACCCACGGTTTTCTTGATCACTTTGATCAATGGTGCGGCTATTGTGCTAAAGTCCTTCACGAATCGATGGTAGAAACTTGCCAATCCATGAAAACTTCAATTGTCCCCAACACTTGTAGGTTTTTGCCAATCCCGAAGGGCCTTGATTTTCTCTTCATCAACCTCTATGCCATATGCACTAACAACATATCCTAGAAACACTAATCTATTAGTAGCAAATGAACACTTTTTAAGATTAGCATACAACTTTTCAGCTTGTAGTACCTACAAAATTGACTTAACATGTTCAACATATTCGTTAAATGTCTTACTATAAATTAAAATATCATCAAAATAGACAACTGCACATAGTCCAAGAAATGCACGCAACACATGTTTCATTAACTTCATGAAAGTACTAGGTGCATTAGTTAAACCAAAGGGCATTACTAACCACTCATTCAAACCATATTTAGTTTTAAAAGTAGTTTTCCATTCATCACCCTATTTCATCCTAATTTGATGATACCCACTTTTCAAATCAATTTTTGTAAAGACACATGCACCATGCACCTCATCTAACATGTCATCTAACCTAGGAATAGGATAACGATACTTTACCATAATATTATTGATGGTGCGATAATCAACACACATCCGCCAAGTTACATCCTTCTTAGGTACAAGTAGCACTGAAACTGCACAATGACTCAAACTCTCTGAAACATATCCCTTTTCCATAAGCTCATTGACTTGCCTTTGGAGTTCCTTTGTCTCTTCGGGATTACTCCTACAGGCTGGTCGATTTGGTAATGGTGCCTCGGGAATCAAATCAATTTGATGTTCGATTCCCCTAATTGGTGGCAATCCTTCTGGTAGATCATCCGGAAAAACATCATCAAATTCCTGCAAAACAGACACAATGCAACTAGGAACACAAGTACAGGGTTGTGCCATAAACCTATCCTTCCAAGTAGGCCTTTCCTCACGTCTATTCCAATTTAGTTTGGAATATGTTCCCGCACTTGGTACCCCACAGGTTTGCATGGTTAGCCTAAGTTGTCTCTCAATTTTAATTGCTTTGTCCACCAACTCTTCCATCTCCACATAATGTTGTAATTCCACCACATTAGCTATCTCACAGTGTAACCCGTTTAAGAAACGTGCCATGGTTGCCTCTCGATCCTCCACCACATTAGTTGTGAATCGTAGTTATCTCCAACTCCTTGTGGTACTCTTCAACACTCTTGCTACCCTGTGTAAGCCTCTATAATTTTTGGTACAAGTCCCTATGATAATGGTTCAAAATGAAGCACTTCCTCATCACAGCTTTCAAGTCATCCCACGTCTTGATCGGTCTCTCACCATTCCGTCTCCTGCTAGTCACTAATTGATCCCACCAAACAATAGCATAGTCAATGAATTTAACAACAGCTAGTTTTACCATTTTAAGCTCGGAATAATAGTGGCAATCAAATACCATCTCGACCTGCTTTTCCCACTCGAAGTAAGCTTTTGGATTATTCTTTCCTTGGAATGATGGTATCTTCATTTTGATATTGCTCAAGTCATCATCTTCCTTTCGATACCTTAGTCTATTCATTCAGCTTCCATAGTCCTTATGGTTTGGACCTCTACCGAATACTTCTTGTGTTTCCTCCATGTCGGCTTCATATTTCTCTTCAAAACAAGGTTGGTTGACCCACCTTCCCTTCATTGCAGCTCGTTGGTGACCACCTCTATAGCCTCCACATTGTGGTTGTGGTAGGTCGTGATTTTCACCTCATTGTCTTCCCTGCCTATTCGCCACTCGGTGTATCCTTTCTTCTAGTCCATCAAACTTTAAGTCTATATGTGAATCCATCATTGCACTTATCTGCTCAAACTGTCTTGTCATTGCCTCCATAATCATTCTCATATCATTAGAAGCTTCGAACCATCTAGGTTGAGAAGTCTCACATTGATGTGACATGTTTTCATACCAGCAAAGATTGGTTAATATAATATTATGGACCTCACAAATCACTCGCTCACGTGTTTCACTCTAGGTAATGGCACTCCATTCGTGTTTACATTCAACTAGGCTTTTAACCACTCTTAATTGTATTCACTAAGTTCTGACCAATTCAGACCTAAGACTAACTTTTAAAGCACAATTCCAACATTTCAAATCAAATTACTAACTAAAATTTGTGTAATGTATAGCAAAATTATTGAACAAAGAGAAGTAGAATGAATTCAAATGGCAAAAAAAAGGGCAATATATAAATATATATATATATATATTACTAGTGCTAGTTAGTTCAAAATAGCACACTTAGACCACCAAACTATAATCTAAAATAAAAATTTAAAAAGTGATTTTGTTTGGCTATGTTAAACATAACCATATAGAATGTTCATGAAACTTATTTGGAAGTGTTGGCATTCCATGTAGTCATGCACTGTATATCATGAAGCAAGAGCATCTCGATAAAATTCTTGAATCATTGATTATACCTTGGTGGAGAAAGGACGCAAAGATCGAGGGAACAAAATAGCAGTGCAGTGTAGGTGAATTATCGAATGAGGCAGCAACATCACTTCGGTATGCCTTCTTGAGTGTAATTAGCAATAATATATGTTTGTTTGGATGAAAGACGGAAGAAGGATATGAAGTGGCCAAAATAGAAATGTTTAATTTGGCAAGTCTATTGGAAGAAGTTGAGAAGGTATTTGATGAAATATAATTGACAATTGGAGATAGAAAAGGAAAACACAATATTGTAAGAGATCCAATTGTAGTGAAGACCAAAGGTGGAGCAGCAGTTGGGATGAAGGAGGCAAAAGAACGACGATGCAGTCAGTGCAAAGTAGCTGGTCACACGAAGCGGACTTGTTTAAAAAAAGTAGCTAATGTAAATTGTGGAGACTTTAATGCATCCAACAGTGTTGCATTAAATGATAGTGCAACCGAAATTGGTTGGGAATCGTCAAGGATAGTGGACTTCATTGAGCACACTGGCGGGTGGGAGACAATATGTAATGACCATTTCAAACAAACCCAAGTATAGACAATGCAACCCAAGACGATTCATGTGGACTATGGTGGCGGGTTTAGGGTTATTGGTAAGTTTTTTACTTTGGAATGAAGTAACGATTGAATCGAACTACCCATCCTTTTACCATGTTATGTAAAGTTAAAAAATTATAGATAGCAATATTAACCGCAGTAAAAGCTTATGTATTTAACTCCTTTAACTCTTGATGGTAATACTATATTGTTGTATTATAGGGCAAGTGTATACTTTTAATAGTGTCTCACAGCGGGATTGTATCATTTGTCAAATATTTACAGCCAAAACAAGTTTACAAACAAATTGTAAGATGGTTCTCTAAATAATATAAAGCGGAAGATAATATACAAAATGATGTAATCTCAATTTAAAATAAATCTAAAAACACCTAAACATGCCCTAAATCCTAAACTAGCATCCTAATTCTGTGTATTGACAAAAAAATCACAAAAACATTATGATCCCCCACGTTATCTCTTTTTTCTCTGGCCCACTTTTGCTCGTTTTGCCCTTCGAGCTAGAGGAGGAGTTATTTTTTCACGCTTGGTGGGTGGTTTGGTAGCAACCACCGAATGCTTTTTAGTATATGCAATTGTTTTTTAATACAGTTAACCCAATTTGTTATTATGACCATTAGCAATTAGGTCCAATTCAGTATACGCTCTTTCCATTTGAGAGTCAAATTGCAAAAGTAATAATAGTATGTCACGCTCGCCCGATATGGTCATATATATTGATAAAAAATTGCAAACATAGAAATTGCAAAGAATGATCATATAAAGTAATAAATGATTGGAACTTCATGGAGCTATCGCTTACTTGGAGGTCATATGTCTGCTGCATGTACTTGATGACATAAAGCCCACATTCATGGCTATTTGGTTGTTCTCCCCGGTCTTTTGGGTAATGCACTGTACGAGAAGCAAAGAAATTCTTTTGATTGAAAAGTTGTTGGACTTCATCAATGAAGAGTAAATCCAACGAACTCAGCTGCAACACATTAGTTAACCATGATAACAACTCTCCATTCACAGTAGCTAAAACGGATAATGTTTATAATATGCATTTCTTTGAAAAAAAAAATCAAGAATTTACTTAGGATAAGACAATGAACTTACAATGGAGCGTGCCAAATCTTCTCGGACAATAGTTCTCTTTGCTGTTGGGAGGGGATCCCATATTTCACAAACTTTTCCGGGCACATAGACAACCATTAGATACCAATGACCATGTGGATCATGTAGAGGAATGAATATCTGTAAAATATTGACAGCGAGTTCAACCTCAATATATAATTATCATGCACATTAAACTTCAATACCTCATTGTCATGTACATGCATAATATGGTAGAACGATTACTCACATTTTGCACAACAATAAAGCTTCCCCATGTACAGCTGCCTGAATTTCCTTTTTTTGTCAAAGGTGGACATGTCCTTATCATTTTGCAATACTTGTTCCTAGCCGATGCAAAACAAATAAACATACAGTCCAAGAATTTATATCAATAAAGTGTGCCTAAACAAATTCACAATACGACATCTATCTAACAAGTACGTACTTGGAAATAAGTTGGAAAATACCAATTCCTAGCTTTGTCTACATAGGATATGCGTTGCTGGTGCGTTAGCATGTCTGCTACTAGTGATATGACCTTCACAATCAACCTAACGTTGCTAAGACACTTATCATAAATGAACAATGCACGAATCTAAATCGGAAGCTATCGATAACTTACATCGCCATTTAGCCACGTCAAAGGACATAAGGACCTAATTGCATGGTGAGTATAGAAATTATGTGTCGTTTGCATCAATATTTCACTAATAAAACACTAAAAATTATTCAACACATTGATGATCATTATTTTACAAAACACAATGCACACGTAATTAATTAGCCTCGTTCGAAAGATAGCGAATGTACGTACTCTGAATTAAGTGTAGAGTAAAAAATTTAGTCCAACAATTTTGCATTGGCTAGCAAGATCATTTTTTGGACATGAAATGGACCCGCGGTAATAAAATCAGAAGAGCTAAGGATCATTTTTTCAAAGTTCACTTATTGTCACAGCGATATCCTTCAGTGGCACACGACAACCATGTGCTGCAGCTCGTGTACGCACAACACGCTGAGTTGGCGCATTAGAAGTGCCAATCTTTTCCCCCATAGCATGACAAAGTTAGAGTCTCATTACAATCAAATAAGCTTATGCAACATAAATGACAAACTAAACAATAAGTAACAAATGCCAAATTTCCTTACGACATCAGGTGCTAACTCTTTCACCAAGGTATCCAAATGCTTGGCGAAGTGTGAGCTATCAAATAAGGACGAATCATTGTCAGCAATTTTCTTTAGTGCAATTTCTTCTTCTGTGGAAACCACTACGAGCAACGACTTCTTCTTTCCTGTCTCACACTGGCCGGCTGGCACTAGTTCTTCACCTTTACTCTTCTCTATCTTAATCCTGACCTTGTCATCTTTGGTATCGGGATTTGAGGCATTCGCAGTCAACTTTTCAACTGCTTTCTTCAACTGTGTCATAATTTGAGAAGTGGTCACAAGGTGATCTGTCACGTCCACCTTGAATTTTTGATAGTTATCGTCCAAAGCTGTGACCTTTCCTTTCAAAATAGCAACATCTTTTTGAATGACGTGTATAGCTGCTTTCATATCTTTAATATCATCATTTTCTTGGATGGGTACTCTTCTCCTAGCTTTGGTTGATGTTGATGCGTCACCCTGCATAACCTATAATACACAAAGTTGATATATAAGAGACAACGGGGTAAAAACTTAGAGTACGCGTGGCGGACTAATATGCACAAATTTAGGAAAATGCATAAGCATGCATAATATTTACTAAATTTACCGTGTCAAAAAGGATTCCTCCATTCCAGGTGAAAATTTTCATGAATCGCTTCATCTCAAATTCTTTCCAAGCAATAATGGGCATCAACAGTCTTCCGACGAATCTCTTTGCAGTCGAAAACAAACCCAGGTAAAAAAGCTATATGACATGGAATAAAAATGAATGAAAAATAAATTAACAAAATTACGTACGTTATGCATAGACAATGGGATTCAGAAGGTAATTATAGATGATTTACTTGTAAAACTAAGAGGCATCAAGGAATATAGATTAGATCGCGCTCTTTATACTTCATCATCCCCTCAATGAACCCATTGAATATAAATAATGCCCACTTCTGCTTACTAATTAGTTCAGGCTTCGTCACTTGCCCGATATCGCTTGTTTTTACAAACATTCTTGAGTTAGGACTCAGAATTGTCCCCATAATAAAGTGCATGAATACCACCTTGAAATCATGATCGACTTCACAATTATTCATCAATAGAGCTTGCAAGTCAGTAATCGGTATGCCTATGTCTTCTATGCCGTATTTTCTTTTTCAACACCTCAACGTCATCCATAGAAAATGTGCCATCAACTTCACCAAGATGATCTACCAGTCCCAGCAGTTGTTCCATATCATGTACATTTATTGTGTAATGCACTCAATGAAGTGTGAGTGTACATGAACTTGGATCGAATTGATCCACCAGCCACGACACCAATTGCTTTTTTATTCCACATAATTTCTGAGTTATGAAATAACCGAAGCCTAATTCATTGACTGCCTTCTTTTGAGCTTTGCTAAAACCTTCTGCAATGCTCCATAGTCTTTCCGGAGTACATTTGCTAACGAAGCTTGTTTTCTTCTCAGCTCAGACCCCTTCATATTTTACTTTTTCTTCAGCATCAAGCTCTTTCCATTCCCGCGCCAATTCTTTCATAAACTAAACATAGAAAAACCTCAGCATTATATTTTTATTTTTCTCATGTAACTACTACTCACAGACAATAAACTATTATACTTACATCCGCATTCACTTTCAAATCACCCGTTTTCTTGTGAAGTTCAACCTCGCTATTGCTGCAACACAATAAAATATAACGAGATATAAATTTATAGTCAGTAATAGCTTTTTTTTTTCAGATAATAGTAGACAATTACTTTACCTATCAAACAATTTTGAAATAGCTTTGTACTCACTAATAATTAAATCATCCATTCGCAAACCATTTTTTTGAATGAATATTATCCTTCCCTTTATCAAAAACATAATGTGCACGGAATGAGTTATACAACAAGATTTCATACTAGAAAGGAAATTTGAAACAGCGAGGTAAAACTGTAAAACATATGTAAAGTATTCACCTCGGCGTAAAATGTGAGGGCCCTGCACTAATGTACGAGATGGAAGGCAGAGAACCCGAATGATATTGGCATCTGCCTACCGTCTTCGAGTGCTTGGTGCCTCGTGTACAAGACGGGGTTTACCTGTAATGGATCTTCAAATAGTGAGCACGGGTTCTCCCTAGGTCCCCCACGTAAGGCAGAGAACCCGAATGATATTGGCATCTGCCTTCCGTCTTTGAGTGCTTGGTGCCTCGTGTACAAGACGGGGTTTACCTGTAATGGATCTTCAAATAGTGACCACGGGTTCTCCCCAGGTCCCCCGCGTACAATGTACGGGATAAATGGTAGTGATGCCAAATTTGCGCTTGCCTTTTCCCCTGTCTATGAGAGCAGGGTACCCCGTTGTACACACAGGGAAAAGCTTCAATGGGGGATCTTTAATAAAAGACCTAGGTAATACCCGAGGCCCAATTGTACAATGTACTGGACAAATGACACTGACACAAAACATGTGCTTGCCTTTTTCTCCGTACTAATGTGCGGTGTGCCCCGTTATACACACGGGGTAAAAATGTTTCATTCCTAGTTAAAAATGATAAACAACTTTGCCTACCTAATTTGCAATATAAAATAACAAACTATCAATTAGAAATTCATCAAACACTTATGAAAGAAAATAAATTTAAATGCTTTTTAGTCAAATTGGAATATTTAGTTACCTTCTTTAATGCAAACTTCTCATAATAGATTAAACCCTAAATTTGCCTAACCATCACAAACAAGAAGGAAAGACAGGGAAAAGACGAAAATAAAAATTCAATTATCAACAGGCGGAGAAGAGAAGAAGATGGGAGAAGAGAAAAAAAAAATAAAAACTTTTGAATGAAGAATCGTGAGAAAAAGATGAGAGAAGAGAAAAAAAAATTGCAGAGCAACTGTAACAAGAATCTCAAAAATTTTGGGGGTTGTATTTGAAGATGAAAGATCCGATTGGTTGTGGA
>QANX01004219.1:49933-139837 GCA_003254975.1 Ochetophila trinervis | reverse complement strand
GAAAAAAAAAAAAAAACAGGCCGAAGAAGAATATACAAAAAAAATAAATAAAAAAATTGATGGGAGTTATAACCAGTTAATAGATGTTACAAGTCAAAAGTGATAGATTTTATTCCATGCAACCATTAAGGTTGCTCTGTAGTAATAATGAACAAAGGTTAAAGATGGTTTTTTTTATTGTCAGCTCTCTGTTGAAAGACGAAAAGGCCCCTGATATAATTTGCCAAATGATTCTTCATTCGAGGAGTACGAGTTGACGGGAAATATATTTATATATATATATATATATATAGAGAGAGAGAGAGAAATAGCAGAGACGAGTGGGTAGCGAAAACAATGGCTGTTTCTCCTAGTATACTTCAAAGGCTTAGGCCAACTTTACCACCACTGCTTCTTCCACCTTACTCCCACTTCCACTCCCACACAACACTTGCTGCTTCTGCTTCTTCCACACAACACCGCCTCATCAGCCCTGATCTTGTTGCCTTGGAATATGCCGACCTTAATCTCACCCACAGAGTTTCTCCGGTATATACATTTTTTTTTCTTTCCTGGAAAAATTAATCTCTTCCTCACTTCTTATATGTGTATATATATATATATATATATATATTGTTATATACCTTATGAGAATAATTAATTTTCTGTCAAAAAGAAGGGTTAAAGAGGGGGAAAAAAAAACTCAAAACTTTTTGGGATTTTCATTTCGATTGCAGGAATTGGGTCATGTCAGGATCAGACAGCATGTCAACCCACTTAGTGCCTCTTTCTCTGTATGTAATTTAGAGGGTGTTTTTATTTTGCCTTCTTATTTATACGCTTCAATTTGTCACTTGCACACTCCAGTTGTAAAAAATTAACTTTATCTCTATTTTCATCATCATGAATAAAATTGTTACAACTATCCTATTTATTTATTTATTAATTTTAATTACTGTATAGATGCCTATACAAGTTCCTGATTGGAATCAAGTCTTCAGAGACCCAACATTACCATTAATGGTGGATATTGGAAGTGGTGCCGACCTTACTCCTTTCACATAAAGTCTATGCTATGTGCTTGTATCTTGGGGCTATGGCGTTGCTGATTTTAACATTTTAATTTTATTTGGTTGTTAATATAATGCCAAAAATTATAATTTTAGCAACAGAATATAGCAATTACTGCTAGCTTTTTTCCAGCTTATTCGTTAGCCATGTGTGCACTTGAAATATACATAATATCAAGCAAAAAAAAGTTGAAATCAGAGGAAAATGATGTAGAAGTCACCTCGTTTTGTTATTTTTCGTAGATTCCCTATATAATATATATTTTTATTGCCATGCTGCTCATCTGAAGCCTTTCAATTTGTCAAAGTCAATTTAGTTGGTTTTAATCATCATCATGAGACTAAGAGGATAATTTATTTGTTTCAATAATCAAACTAACTCAACAAAATATTCCAGGAAGTGGCAGGTTTCTCATATGGCTTGCAAAAAGAAATCTTGATGCAAAAAATTATTTGGGACTGGAAATACGACAGAAAGTATGAAACCCTTCGGTTAACTTTTTAAAGACTAGAAAGTTTGTAATAACTGTAAAAATGTATAATTGGTTGGCTCTCTTTTTCCTTTATTTAGAGGATGTCTACATTTCGGATGTAGTAATTCATATTTTTTTTTTCCCCCTCTCATGCAGCTGGTCAAGCGTGCTCAGTTCTGGATTAAAGAGCTAGCTCTGGATAATGTGTGAGGCCCTTAATGCCCATAAAGGGGTGAGAAGTTGTGTAAACATTGCAAAAATTGAAATTAACTATTAGTTATTTGATCTTATTTGCAGATATTTCTTATTTGCAAATGCAACAAACTCTTTCAAACAACTAGTATCTACGTACCCTGGACCCCTGATGCTAGTTTCGATACTGGTAAGTGCACTTCTTATACTGGAAAATTCAATGAGATATTTTTCATATTTGTCCAAAAAGCTTCTCTTTAAATGATTAGCAGTCAGTTATTAACTGAAATTCCAACTATATTGAATTACTATTTACTCATGCTTACATATGCAGTGCCCTGATCCTCATGTTAAGAAAAGGCACCATAAGAGAAGGGTTGTCCAGAAGGCTTTAGTAGATTCCATCATGAACAGCTTAATGTCTGGAGGCCAGGTCTATGTTCCTGCCGTTTTTAATATCAAGGATTTTATGGGTTTTTAAACCTTAATGTTTTGCCTTCGAAAGACTAACTATACTAAATATCACAAATATTCTTTTGACTATTTAATAATGTACTTGGTTCATCAGGGATAAGGTTCCTCATTTGTATATATTTCTAGACAGTTTAATGAGCTAGGTTTTCCTCTTGGTAGAAAATTCTAATGGCTTGTGGGAATGAATTTAGATTTTTCCCTGGGTGAGAGTCTACTGCATTTAGGAATCAATAGCATCTTTCAGATTGATTTGCGCAAGGTCCTAAGAAGCCATATGCAAAAAGAACAGCTTCTTTTTCTTTTTTAAATGGCAGCCTCCTTTCTCCTTCAAGTTAATTTTGAGGATAGTAAAATTACACAAGCATCCCTGGTAGCTTATATATTTGTTTTAACTTATGCCATTAGGTGTTCAATTAAGCTGCTTTGTTTTTCCATCTACAGTGAGTCCTGCATGTTTAATTGTTAAAACTTTATGATATGTTTGAACAGGTTTTCATGCAATCTGATGTATTGGAGGTGGCAGTTGACATGAGAAATCAGTTTGATTCAGAAGCCAATTCTCTGACGCACATTGATGAGCTTGACTTGACCGTGCTGTGTGACAGTGATGGATGGTTGTTGAGGAACCCAATGGGGATAAGGACAGAGAGAGAAATTCATGCTGAATTTGAAGGTGCGAAGATATACAGAAGGATGTACCAAAAACATGCTTAGTTAATCGCTTACTGTTAGAATTGATTCTCTCCTTTAAATTAACTTTTGTTGAACAAATTAGATGACTTAGAAGTGATTTAAAATTTACTCAGCTTCAGCGAATTAACTACAGCAGAATCCCTTTGATGCTAGTAGCACACATTCATTCACAATTCATTGCCTTTAGCATTTTGCGCACATCATTTTTTTATTTTAGCCCCAAACCTCACCCATAATTTACACTCTGCATCCAAAGCACAATTTGAACACAATCTCAAACTATAAACTCCAATCAAGCATAGCAATATGATTTCTAAATCAAATTTGAGATTTGACAGGATGGCTATTTTCTTTTTTCTTCGCAAACTGCTCACTTGGAGCCATCTGAAGCCTTTGCAGGCTGTATCTCGTAAGTAGACGCCTCGTCTGCTATTCTTTCCAGCTGGATTCCTGTAGAACCATTATTAGATGTTGCTTGACTAGACCCAGACCCCGTCTTTCTCTTCACCTTCTGAGCCCAACCAAGAAGGCTTGCTTGCACATCCTCATCGAATATGGCTTTCTTGAAAGAACTTCCCATCTTCATTTCATTGCAAAAATAATAAATTAAAATTAACAATTTGTAAAAAGATAATGAGCAACTCCTCCCCTCCAAACCCAAAAAATAAAAGAAAAAGAGTAAGATGTAGTTTAAAAATATTCTGTAATACCTGTGTGACACGGCAGAGAGTGGTAGGGTGCTGTAACTACAGATAGAGAACCTGAATGATCACCCTAAATGTAAAATAACAAGAGGAAGAAAAAATTAGCACTAGGATGACAATAAGCTTGATTTACTGTGAACGTTTTTGCAAACCATATCTAAAAAGAATGATGAGAAAAAAGGAAATTCACTTTTACCCAATGATAAGCCTTGGAACAATAAAACGTATTTCATCAAAAAAGGAACAATAAAACGTACATGCATGTCCCATTATGCAGGAGTCAAATGAATATTGAAACTGCCTAAAAAAAATACACAAACAGATAAGATTCAAAATAATAATAATAATAATCAAATAAGCTACCTGAAGAATCGTGAATGAAAGAAAATCCAACTAGGTTGGCTCCTCTATAACCGCAGACCACCACAAGCAAATTTTATAAAAAGTAAGAAAAAATTACAAAGTCGTGTGAACATTCCCGAAGGTAACAACAAAAAAACCATAAAACGGCTAAATAAAAAAACCATAACTATCCACGAAGGAACGCTTTGAAAAGCCATTAAAATAAAAGATGAAAAACTAAACAAATCTAAAAGCAGGACCAAACAAGTCAGATTTATGAGCAGCTGCATAAAAATCTGGAAGCAAAGGCCACCATTGTTGTTGAGAAAGATGAAGTGCATGCTTAGAAAGACAATCGACCACCTGATTTCCTTCCCGATAACTTTGAAATAAATAGAGTCGACGAAATCCAAACAATGAGACCAACGAGCTCTATAAATTGCAGGAACCTTATGAGACTTAGCACTGATAAGATCCACCACATATTTTGAGTCACATTCCAACCAAATCCTGTAACATCCCGTTTCAAGAAAATACTGAAAATTTTCAAAGTTGACCAAGTTTGACTATGAGTGGGTCCAGGGTTTGACTTAATGTGTGGATATGTTTTGGCTTTGACTGTGGTACTAATGCATAGAGCTCATTGACACGAGTCCATAGACTAGTAGTATGCGTGATTCGGAGCTAAGACCGAGAAGTTATAGTTCAAATAGTGTGAAGGGCATTTTGGTAATTTGACAGGACTGGATGTAAAATGATGAAATTGCCCTTGCTTTGGTTTTAAATTTCTAGAAATTTCTGGAAAAGCCGAGAATTTCCCCCCGACAGTCTCTCTTGTGCGGATACCCCCCCCACCCCGCGCCACTCCTTTCGCTGGTAACAGCTGTTTCCCGAACCAGATCGGACCGACTCCAATACGAAACCTGGAGCCGGCGGCCTCCTCTTTCCGTTGGTACCGATGGCTGCCCGTGGAGACGTCCAGATTGCCGAAAAATTTGAGAAATCCTGTCAGTCCCTTTGGTTGCAATCGCTGGATTTCGGCGAGAAATCGGCCAACCCACCACATGGAAAAGTTTGCCCATGTTCCCCTCTCTCTTTCCACTCCAAGCCCTGGTCGTGAAACGCCGTGAGTCACCAGAAAACATGAAGAAACCGGCGAACACGATTCTCCTCCGATCGCCGGATTCCGATGGTTTTAGGTAGCGGGATCGGTCCTTTCTCCCAATTTTGGACCTCTTGAATCCGAATCCACCATTCGTTCTTTCCAAATCTCCTTCGTTTGAGCGGTGCCAAGAGTTGGTGTTCGGCCATGACTTTCCAATCACCTTCCGGCCATTACCGGTGGCAATTTGTCGAGGTAAATTCATGGTTGCATCCTACATTCCTCAAGCTTCGTTTTGATATGTAATTTGTATATTATAGTTAAGTAATTGGAATTTATTCATTTGAACTTGATTTTGGATAATTGTTAATTTAGTGATGATTCTTGAAGGTGTTTGTAGAATGTAGTATAAATATGTATCTAATGTTTATTAGGGATGAAATGGAGGTTGCTTGGTGATTTTATGATCAATATAATTAATACTGCCATGTCTTTGCATGAATATTATTCATATTCAAGCCAATGGATATTAGTTTGTAATTGTGATTGGATTTCAAATTCATGTGGAATAAATATGGAATGATGGTTTGCTTGGAATAGGGGATGCGATATTATTATCTGATTTCTTTTAATTTATTTTATTTTAGTAATTCTTGAAATTTAAAAGATTTGTAAGTTATTGAAATTTAATCTATTTTTTGAAAAATGGAAATATGTTTGAGGACTATTATTGTTGATATGGAAATTGTGGAAGCTATGGAATACATCTGGAGGTAATACATAGTGATGCGGATAAAAATGGTTATGATGTTGATGAGGGTACCTCGGCCTTATGAAAGCCTTTTAAATGCCATGATTCCTAGAGATCAAGGATCGTGATGATTGCACCCTATTCCCGCCACGATGCCTTGAGGAGAAGGATCGTGATGATTGGTTACCCTATCTTGTGAGGTTAAATGGTTAATAAATAATGCATGATATATTTATATGGTTGATGACCTCTTGGAGAGGTTTTATGCCACCAAGTAGGGAGATTATTTATACTTGGGCGATAGTTTATGCAGCCAAGTTATTGAGCGATGGTTTATGCCGCCAGATTATTTAGGCTTGTGTGATGGTTTATGCTGCCAAGCTATTGTTATTATCTTGTTAAATTGGTTTAAAAAGCTTTGATGAATATATTGATATTTATGTGTTTTACTTCGGTTAAGCTTCTTGTTAATTATTAAAATTTATTTTGGATTATTGATGTGGTTGAAGTGATTTAGAACATATATGTTTGTCAAGTTGACATCTGAATAGAAATTGTATCAGAAGTGGCATATTTGGTGTAAATATGCTTTAAGAACTACAGGTAGCTTGATCCTATTAATAAGGGTATGTAGGAAGCTCAGTTTTTAAACTGAGTCCAGCTACGGAAAAATGTAACTGATATATTTTATTTAAATGTTGAATTATCATTTGAGATGTGATTACTGTGGAAAATGTTTGCTGGTAGTTTGAATAAGGTATAGGAATGTTTTTCCTTGCAGGAATTGCAATTATATGTATTTGGGGAATGTTCCAAAAACAGACGAAATTCTGCCGAAATTTCTATTGAATTTTCTGGCATTTAGGAGTTTTAGTTATGAGATTAGTAATTATGGTGAATGTTGACTGCTTAAGGACTTAATCAGCGTGATTTAAGTCCTGCAGGCATGACTTGGGGTAGTTGGGTCCTGTCAATTTGGTATCAAAGCACGGTAGTAGTTCTCACTTGAGAGAGTTTAAGTATCACCTTGGAAAATTTTGGTTATTAATTATATATGTTAAGCGGGTTAGTTTCATCTATGCATATAGTTTTGTCTTTAGCCAACTCCAATGCATGAATAACAACAAGCAATTCAGCTTCAAAAGCTTAAACAACACCGAAAGACACAGCAAAACAACCTTTAACAAACCCCTTGCTGTTCCTAAAAACTCCACCACCTGCAATCCCAGGAAATCCCAAAGCTGCACCATCAGTATTAACTTTTAGCCAATAAGGTTCGGGAAGCCGCCAAATGACTGGAATGATATGAGAAGCCCTAGTATGCAACAGCTTGACCCCCATTTTTCTCAAAATAAGCAAATCAGTAACAGTGTTGAACATGGAACCAATATTTGAAACATTAGCCTCCTTGATTGCACGACTGATAAACCCCAAAATTTGACTAACAGGAATTGAAAGCCCTGCATGCACATACCTTTCTAGAAAACCAAATAGATGAAAAGGCTCCTACAATTGCTGCGCCCATAACACATAAAGCTAAAAACTCAACTTAACGCGAATAGCTGAATTAACCAATTCCTCTATACCACCAGATAGAACAAGTTGCTTCCCAAACAAACTCATAATGAAATCCCAAATTGCCAAAGCATAAGGACAGCTAATGAAAATATGTTCAATTGTTTCAATACTAACTTGACATAGAGCACATTTAGAACAACAAAACAACCACAACGCCTTAGAGCACAGTCCTTTGGCAACCGACTCAACATATCTCTCCAACAAAGAAAACTTCTAGAAGGAGGAATGCTAGGATACCAAATGAACTGCTCCCAGCCCCAAACAGGATGAAGATCAAAAAACCAATTATAAACATGTTTACAGCTAACCTCCCCCGAAGAGGAAGCACACCAAATCAAAATGTCAGTAGAATAAGAAGAAATGCAAATCTTAGAAATTCTAAGTACCATATCTGGGTAATTACTCAGAAAATGAGGCAATCTCCAAGACCCATCGGGATGGACACAGTCCTTAACCAAAAGATTTGGATCCCAAACCTCATTACTCAAATCAACAGAATCTGAAATAATAATCCCTGTCCAATTATCCTGCCAAAAGTGAACTTTAGAAGAGAGACCCACAATCCACATACAACCTTTATAAATTTGATTCTGCATAGTTCGAACAGAGGGCCAAATAGAATAAGTTAAATAAAATTGGAGGTTAAATTTACCCTGAAACCTTGACCTTAAGAAACCATGCACAAAAGAAGAATCAGAGAGCATTTTCCATGCCAATTTACTCAATAAAGCATCATTAAATAAATTGAGATTTTTCACACCTAGGCCGCCCACTTTCAAAGGAGAAGTACAAACTCTCCAAGCAACCGGAACCGCAGCAACAATATTGATATTACCAGTCCACAAAAAATTTCGAATAGCTTTATGCAGAAAAGTAATCAGAGAAGCCGACCAATTATAAATTAAAAAGGAATGAACAAACAAAGAAGTAATGACTGAATTGATAAGGCACAACCGACCAGCATAAGATAAAACCTACATGACCAAGCATCAAAATGCGACAGGATCCGATCCACTAAAGGCCTAAGGTGAGTAAGTTTAGGTTTGCCTTTGAAAATCGGAACTCCTAGATAAACAAAAGGCAGAGAACCATGCCTCATTCCCACTTGACGAACCAAGGTTGACTGACAAGCTGAAGAAATAGTATTTCCAAAATAAATGAAAGATTTTTCCCAACTGACATGTTGATTGGACAAATTATCATAAACCTTAAAAACTGAAAGCACCTTCTGAACATTTGATTTATTACGTCGACAAAATAATAAAATATCATCCGTATACAAAAAATGCGTAGGGGCTGAAACTTGTCTGGTAGCAGTCATGGCACTAATCTCTTCAATTTCCACCTTTCGTAAAATAAGCCTACTTAGAAAATCTTCAGCAATACCAAATAAAATAGGAGACAATGGATCCCTTTGCTGAACACCTTGAGAACACGAAAGTACCCAAAAGGAGAACCATTCAAAAGAACCGAAACCCATGCAGAGGATAAGTTATTAAGAATCCATTGACAAAATGAAGGAGAAAATCCAAAAGTATGGAGAACATCCTTCATAAAATACCACCGAAAAGTGTCAAAAGCCTTGCGGATATCAATTTTCATAGCCACATTACCACCAAAACACTTCTTGTCAAGTAAATTGGCACATTCCGATAGATCTACCTTGAATAAATCCAAACTGATGAGAAGAGACAATTCGATTAGCAATTCCTGCTAAACGATTGGCAAACACCTTAGTAATAATTTTGAACAAGAAATTATGGAGCATAATTGGCCTGAATTTGTCTATTGTGATCGCATCATCTGACTTTGGCAATAAAATCATAAAATTAGAGTTCAAACCTAAAGGAACATAATCGGTTTGAAAGAAGAATTGAACTGCAGCCACAACATCCAAAGCAATAATATCCCAGCAGGACTGAAAGAATAATCCAAAAAAACCATCAGGACCTGGGGCACTAGAAGCATCCAACTCAAAAACCACACCTTTGATATCTGGCTCCGAATGAACCTTACAAAGTAAATGATTCTCATCCGATGTAACCATAGAAGGAATCACCTGCCTAATTATCCCAATATCTGGACTATTGGCCCCTGAATCCAAAAATAAATTCTGATAGAAAGAAAGGACGTGATCTTGAATAACCTGACGGTCAGATGTTAATGAACTATCCACCATTAAAGAGATTAAAGGTTTATTAACTTTCCGAGACCGTAAAACCTTATGAAAGAAAGCAGTATTTCTATCACCTTCTTTCAACCACCTAACACGACACTTATCCTTAAGCAACATTTGTTCCCTTTTTAATTCCAAATCCAAATTAAAATTAGCTTCTACCTCATGCTTAAAAAGATCGTCTGAAAACCCATCACGAGCCATCAAAGTTTGAATATCCTGTAAGTGAACTTGAGCTTGTCGAACCCGGATATCCATATGTCCAAACACATTTGAATTCCACAACTTCAAAGCCTTTTTAACCTTGCAAAGCTTGAACATAACTCTTTGTAAAGGAGAACCAAAAGCCTCCACACTCCAAGCTTGCCTAACAATCCCATGAAAATCTGCACGAGTACTCCACATTGACAAAAATCAAAAAGGTTTGGGACCAAAACCCTCTTTCTTCTCCATACGAAAAAGCAAAGGATTATGATCAGAGTGATGCCTCGGAAGAGCTAAACAATCAATCACTTCCCAAAAATCCACACCATCCTTATTACAAAATGATTTATCCAATTTACTTTCCACATAGTTGTGTAACCCTCTCCTAGCCCAAGTGGAAAAAGTACCTTTAGTCTCAATAGGCAGCAGATCACAGTTATCCACAGCTTGCCAAAAATAGGTACAAGAAAGCCTCAAAGGAATCTTACCAATCCTTTCATGCACACCCATCACAACATTAAAATCTCCCATAACAAACCAAGGCCTGGAAACCAAAGCATGCAAATCTTCCAAAGAGGACCAAAGAATCCTCCGAGAATGATAGAAAACACTACCATAAACAAAAGTATAGGAATGAGAAGACCAAGAAATTGTTACTTGTTGTTCCTCCACCGAAGTAATAGAAAAATCAGAAAACAACAAATCCTGAACTAACACCCACATAGTCAGAACTAAAGAAGATGCCAAACCATCCCTCATGTTTAAAGTTAGGAGAGCGAAACTTAGAGAACGCCAAAAAGAGACCAAAGAAGAACACCAATCAATTAATGGCTCGGCAAGACAAATAACATCATGCTTATGCTGAATGCAAAAGGATTTAAGGGCTCTTCGGGGTATCCTTATTCCTAAAGCCCCTACAATTCCAATAAAAACACTTCATAGAAATGAAGTAGAAGATGCCCTAGTAATAGGCTTTATAACTCCAGCTTCACACACATCTTGAGAAACTCAATGGCCAACATTTTTGGCAAGACGACCCCTCCTCCAGGTTTTGCCGCCTCTTGTTGATTTAAAACCAGTATCATCCATTAAAATCAAAGGCAAAACCTGAGTTGATCCACCAGTGTCCAAAACAACATCCTCATCTCGAACTATAAGTGACAGCTCAGGATTCAAACTTTCCAAAAGAACTGGTTGAATGAAATCTAAATTATCCTCATGCTCCTCAAACTCATCATCAACCCATTTTTTACTCTGAACCACCAATGCAGCGACATTGGAAACCTGATTTGCAACAATACTAGACGTAGAAGGAATCGTACCAACCGTGTCCTCACTCAATGCCTCAAAAGTATTGCTAGTCACCACCCCAACCGGAGCTACACTGTCTTTTTGAATGATCTACTTCTGTGAGATAATAAATTCTCCATTCGACTATACCTTTTCCTGTACAACCGGCCCTTCTCATTCAACTATAGAATTCTTTGCTACAAAAACCGATTTATTCTTCTCTTTCTTCGAGAACGCACCACCATCCTTTGGCAACTCTTTTGACTCCCTACTTTCCCACCTCCTACAATTGGAAATAACATGTCCCACACTGTTGCAAGATGAACAAAAAGCTGGAAGATTCTCAAATTCTAAATAAACTGTAATTGCCCCTCCCGCCTTATTAAGCATAATAAACTCAAGTAAAGATTTAGACAAATCAACATCCAACAAAATGCGGGCGAAGTGACCAAACTCACCGGTTAAAGTGTTTTGATCAAATTTAAGAGGAATGCCTACACATCTAGCTAAATCTGCAAGAATATTTGGATGCCAATAAACCCAGATAAGATAAAATCGAACCCAATCCTTAGAATTTGTAAATTTTTGCATATCCAGCTTGAAGTCAGGAGACCATTCATGTAGCCGCAAAATACCTGGTTTCAAAACAACTGAGCCAACTGCCCAAATCCTTTTCTTGTCCTCTTCTGAATGCAAAAGCACATGAAAAAAACCTTTGCCCAAAGAAATTAACTTCCAACTTTGTAAACCCCAAGTGCCCTAAAGCTTGTCTTTCAAGTTAGTGAGTTTCCAAGGCTTATCTCCTTTAGACAAAACGACACTGGCAATCAGCGAATGATGACAAAGATCCAAACGTTCTTGAAATGCTTTCTCATTAAGTTGCACCGATATAGTGTCACCGATCAGTGCAACTTTGCTGGAATCACCAACAGGAGGAACATAAATCATGCCCCCCAAGAGCTACTGCATATGACTTTCCAGAAGATGCCAAGTCAGCCCCTGGAATAGCAGAAAGAGCCATGTCTGACTTTGCCGCTAAGCTCGGCTTCAATGAACGTATGCCATCAAACATGGCAATAGGTGAGAAGTAACAACCACCATCACCACTTTGCATGGTTGCGAGAGCCACGACCAGACCAAAAACTGCACCCGCCAATCGTCAAAAGAGCATACCAAAAACCAAACCAAGACCAATGTGGACTGCGTGAAAGATGCCCACCGTAAACGAAGACCACCCACCGTCGACGATGAAATAGCAACCCGACGATGCTGCGGAATACGACTCATCGAAGCACCGTGCAGATGAGAATGACGCACTGAAACCGTTTTAGACGACCCCGACAACAACCCAGAAAACCTGAGTACGACGACACAGACAACGACGTTGACAACAATGACGCAGGGGACGCAACCGTGCCCAACGCCGAAACTCTGAAACCGTAGCACCCGCCGCCGAATAACAGATAGAACGTTAGAAATCCACTGAGAAACCTTCAAAACAGTCACCACCTCCATGCCCTAGCCATAATCGCCAGACTGAAGCTTTAATCAATCAATATAATAATAATAATAATAATAATAATAATAATAATAATAAATCTTTTATCTGTTATAAAAAAGTAGGTCAATAAGTACCTTAAAAGAATCAGCTTACCAATATCCAGAAAAAAAAATGCAATCTCAAAAGCATTTTGGAAAAGGATGAAACGAATGAAGAAGAGAACGATTCACAGATGACCAGAACAGAAGTGTTCATTTGATGGTTGAACTACAAGTTCCTCTTCTATTGCTATATGTTTCTCAGCAACCTCCTGAGCCAACTGGATAATAATATGCTCCAGCTTAGTGCCCACAGCAAGTAAAAGCTGAGAAAGAGAAAAAGCAACTATGAATAGTAAATTGAAAAAGATAAATGAATGCAACAAAATTCCACATTGCACGAGGCTCTTAATCTCATCAATAGTGATACTTACATAAAGAGAGTAAGAGAGAAACTTGAGAGATCTTTGGATGAACGAGGGTTTCCGGTTCATAAACTACAACTTTCTAAGGTCGAGTTGCTCAAAAATCATTATGTTTTTTTCATGATAGTGAACTTTTTTTTATCACATTGTCCAATGATAACCGGTGATCTTTACTAACATGTAAACTTGCATGGTTTTTTCTCACACTTCTTTATTTTCATTGCATTTCTTGTGAGCCTTTCACATAAAAATGGTAAAAAAATATGGTTTGCAGACCTCAATTGTTTTGTCACACCATATAGAACTCTTTGAAGGCAAGACTAACTATAGTCTATAGCAAACAATATGAAAATGTGCTAGAGCAGCAAGGACTTCTCAAGACACTGCAACAAAAGATGTATACAAGTAAGATGGGTGGTAATTAAGAGAAGTTGAAAAAATTAAAAATTAAAGTAGATATAGCAAGAGCACATTCGTTCGACTCTTGAACCTAAGTTCATGGTAGTTGTACTTGGAGAAGCAATTATCGTTAAGGATTAGGGTTCCACTAGAAGGAGTAACTTTAGTGGTATGATTTTCTCTTCTGTTTTCCTCAATCTACCTGCAAAATAATGCAAACGTGAAGGTCTTGGAACACTGGTGTGGTGTCGATCTAAGACACTTTGACGCTTAAGTCTGAAAGTGTTTATGGTGGCTAAAAAGAAAGTAGTCTCTCTAGAGTTAGAATTCAGGATCCTTACCTCAATACCCTGGAGGGTATATATAGTGTCTTAGGCTTTTAGGTTTTCTAGTCTTCCTAGGAAACCAGGCCCTTAACCCTAATGGGCTGGACCACAGAGCCTTGAGACTAAGAAGGTCTCCTAATCCCATTAGGAGTAAACCCCTCGAGCGATTGTTTAGAGATGCTTAATGTCTCAGATGTGTTGATTCATAGAACCCTCATATGCAAACAACAAAGAAGCCCACTAGCGATGCCTTGTCCGAGGATCCATACCAGAGTCAAATATTCCAAATGATGAATCGGGCTCAAAATCCTAATCAAAATGATCGGATAGTCCAAACATAATGAATCTAGTTCGGCCTATTCAGTTGGAGCCAAAACTACCCAACAGTTAGCCTCTCACTATGTTGAATAAAAAGTTTGTTCAATCAGAGTAGGCAAGAAATGTCCAAGACTTTTAGTTTAGTAAGCATTAATGACACTATGACCGGTGCTACTGCTTTTCCAACACGTGTCACTTCAGTTAAGCTTCCTATGTCTGACGAAATAGCTATGCGTCGAATTACCAACAGTAGCTTAATATGGGCCCTTGATTTGAATTTCCATATCTAAATCTCTGCCGTCGAATCTTACATAAATACCCTTTCTTCTCCCCTTTTACCTTTTTTATGCACAAAAACTCCAGAATCAACAGCTCTCATTTCTTATCTTCACTTGTGTGAGTACTTTGCTTCTTCTCATTTTCCATTGTTACCTAAAACTCTGCCTGCCCTACTCATACCACTTGCATATATGAACGAGGCTTTCCTTGTGGTCTCTAGCTTATCATTACGCTATTCCTTCATCTCCATCTCCAGTGTTCTTCGTGCTCTTCTCATATTCACTGTTAGTCTTCTTTTTATCTTTATTACTTTCATTTCTTTCTTTCTTTTTTGTTTATCCCCTTTTCAAAACTTGATTTTTTTATGAAGTTTACCCTCGACAATCATGTCTTCAAATTCATTCGAACACAAGTGTACCTACATTTCCGTAGATAATCAAACCTATAGGTATTCGAGAAATGAATCTGAGGATAGAGTCCCACTATGGAGTCTGGACCCAAGGGACATCAAACCTCCTAAACCCAACCCTTACTCAAATATATACCCGAGACCCTGACTTGTACAATAGGCAATTAAGCCTCGAAGAGATCCCCAAGACAGAAGATGATCCTAAGGATAACCACTCTTTGACGAACCCTGATGACGAATAAGCAGCTTTGGCTAGCTCTTCTTGCTGTTGGAACACCCAATTTTCTTGTTGTATGAAAGGTAAGGAGAAAAGAGAACCAACATACTACAAGCCCAAATTCACCACTAGCTAAAAGCTACTTTCCTTTAGGGATAAATACCACATGACCAATGTCATCCTGGACTATCCATACAATGACGAGTTAGCAACCTTACTCTGAGACATTTACACATGCATCTATGAAATCTCATATAGGATCGAACTTTGATTTCTAATCCCATATTTCAATCGAACATCCTTTCCTATTTTAACCGTGCCCCTACTCAATTGATGCCTAATACACGGTGCATACTTATTTGATTAAATGTTCTATTTGAGGTCCAAACTATCATCCTTACCACATCCATCCCCTTATACTTCTACTCACTACAAGAGAATTCTGATGAAAAACACCAATAGCTACTAACTGCTTGGAAAAAAGGAAACTTATGCTAGATACCACAACCTGCGACAACACATAAGCAAAACCACTACTTCTTTGTCAAAGGCGAGTGGGAGCAAAACGATCCATGCTCAGGTTCTAGGTCCATTATGAATACCTAGAATCTAAATTTTGATGAGACCTTCATCTTGGCAGAAGAAACTATAAATGCTTATTAACTCTTTAATTTTTTCTTATTTCGGATTGTCACCTCAACCAAGAGCCTCCTCATACACTGACCGTGGTGGAAAAAGCTTCAATTCTCTCACTTGGAACATTCATCCAAGTAATTTTAGTCTGAAAAAAACTAATGTTCGAAGAAAGCTTAGACAATGTACCGTCTTTTCTTTTTATCCGTACCCTGACTCTTAGTCTCACCTCTAGCCTAATCTTTCACCTGATCTACTTCAAGCAATGGAGAACAAAATGGTAACCACTAGGCAGACTATCTCGACAATTCAGAGAAAAGCAAAGGCTTTGAGAGCAAAAAAGGGCCCGAAAAGAGAGCAAGTCCGCTGAGAAAATTGTTGCCATGGCAACTAAAGTTACAATTCCACTGGCAGAGCAGCAAATTCTACACACAGACAAGAGGAAGAGCCTCGTGGTCAACCCTCAAGCTATTGACCTTTCCATCAGCGAGCAGCCCCCCAAGGCGAAAGGGCAAGGCTCCGAGAGTCCATGATGGAGAGGAACATCAAGCTAACATACCCCAATGGATCCTCTTTCCATCACTGGTTTGTTAGACCCTTGTGTGTTGACACTCGGCCAAGGCATGGTTTGGTCTTGCACCATGCCGAGGCAAGGAGGGGGTGTGCCTGTGATGGGTGCATTCTAGTGCAAGCAAGGCAAGTGGCTGCATTGGTGGGGTGCAGCAAGGCATGGCGTGGGCGGCTTGCCCAGAGTGCCTAGGAGATGTGCAACGTGGCTGGAGGTGGCAGCCATGGTGCAGCCATGTGCTGCGAGGCAGGCAGCAACATGGGCGCACATGGTGCTGCGAGGCATGCAGCATGTTGGGCGGACAGATGTGCAGACATGGGTGTGCGTGCAGGCAGGTGCTGTGCGTGAGGCGTGTGCAAGGCTGGGGCTTAACAAGGTGCTGTGCGTGGACCAGACTGTGGGCAAGAGCTGCATGGAAATACTCTACTAATCTCTTATGCTGGCCAATGATGTTGTGCTTAAAGAAGTGCCCGAGGATCACCTTTGTCAACTTCCTTACAACACAAGCAACTTTGTTGCTCCATAAAGTAACTTATTTACTTGGAAAATTTCCTTAACACCATTCTTTACTCAGACTAACCTCTCAAGGCTAAATGTAGGTGACCCAAAACGTAGTGGTTACCACACGTAAGACATTTGAACAAGAAAGGAAAACAACCAGCTAACCAAACATCTTGCTTCCATGGAGAGAATAGTATCTGAGACCAAGGATGCTCAGAGGCTCTGCAAGAGACCTGTAGCTTCAAATAGACTTCTCGATCCCTTACTGTGTGCTAAGATTTTAGGTACCGCAAAGTTTAGCCTCTGAAGTCTTTGGACCCTAGATGGGGGACTTTCGAATAGCCTTTAGATGACGCTATGATTCAATTGTCTGGTCTGCTCAATAAAGGAATTCATCTTCTTTAGCATGTCTGTTATGTTCGTTCACATAGTCAATTGATCTTCACAAGTTGGCATTGTGGTATGTAATTTCTCCAAGTTAGGGTTTGGAATATCAAAACTTGCACTTCCATCAGTTAAACCTCTGTGAAGTTTCTTGGTTTTTCTAAGTATATTCACGATTGAAGATTAACAAATACAACCCCATTTGGCACGCCAAATTGTAGTTGTACGATTTTACTCTTATGTCTTCCGTCGTCTACCTGCGTAATAATGCAAATATGAAGGTCTTGGAATATCAGTGTGGTGCTAGTCTAAGACACTCTGACACTCAAGTTGGAAAGTATTTATGGAGACTAGAAAAGAAAAGTAGCCTATCTAGGGTTAGCATTCGGGATCTTTTACCTTTGTATCTTAAAGAGGTATATATAGTGTCTCAGACTTTTAGGTTTTCTAAACCTCCTAGGAAACCAGGTTCCCAATCCTAATGGGCTGGTCCACAAGGCCCGAGAATGGTCTTTTAGTCCCATTGGGAGTAAACCCATGAGCAACTATTAAGGGATTCTCTATGTTCAGACGTGCCGATACATCAGATCTTCGGATGCAAACAACAAAAACCCCACTTGCAATGACTTAACCAAGGATCCATACTAGAGTCATACCATTATGAATAACAATTCGAGCTTAGAATCTTGACCAAAATGATCGAACAGTCTGACCGTAATGATTCTAGGTCAGCCCTTTCGGTCGGAGCCAAAACTACCCACAAATTAACCATAAAGGCTCACCACTGTTCAATTCATTTCAAGGTTCATCTTGCATGTACACATAGCTTTGTCTAAGTCTCGGCTCTAATACCACTTGTTAAGGTTTCGGGTTTTACCCTAAAAGGTTAATCCAATAGGGGAAGTAACTGAAGCCTCTTGTATACCCTTTAGGATCCCTAAGTTTAGCCAATATGGGACTTTGTTCGTACATTTCTAACAATTATGAGTTACTGCGATGGAGGAAAATAAGGATGCTTACTAAGACTACAGAAAAATAATTTAAAGTGTAAGACTCGGTTACTGGATGTTGAAGCCACGTTTCTATTATGTTTCATCTCTTCCTTGGAGAAAGACATTTAAACAATTCTCAATCACGGTCTTTACTAATGAGATCATCCATAGAGTATACAAAAAGAAACTCAAGATATGTTATATCTTTCTTTTTGAATGAGATCTCAATTTTAGTGATAGTTTCATTAGATATCTTACAACTAGAATCCCTATTTTTTCGGATCCAGTTCCTACGCCACTACAAACCATAGTAAGATTCAAGCATGATACACTTTTTAGTTATTGGAAGAACTAAAGTACTCTCTTCAAATCCAAGAAACAGCTCTTAGAGATCTTTTTCCCTTTTGGAAGATACAGAAACAATCAACCTATTGATATTGGATGACCCAAAAGATTCTTCCAATGTATCATTTATGGGTCCAATGAAATTCATAGATATAGGAAAAAGCCCTATCAAATAGAGACTTTTTTCTTTTGACTATCTTTCGATTGTTAATATGATATGTAAGGACTAGTACTAAAAATAGTATTACACCTTTTATCATGAAATATCAATTGCTTGTTGAACCCTGTAAATGTGAATTGCGTTAAAGTAGGATATTCCAAATTTTGGAGTCTAAGAGTTTTATAAAACCTTCTTGATGGAAAAAAAATGTGAATGGAAGATCCCACTGAATTGAATTGGGTTCGTGAATTCTTGATCTCTCTCAATATCTCTCTCAATTCGAAAATCTAGGATTTGAATTGATAACCTTTCATTGAGTCCTCCTAAATTGCATTGATTTATCCTAAATATTTCATTTGAATTGGAATTTGGATGTTCACCATGTACAAGGATCCTTGCTAAGCATCAATGGCTAAATGGTTAAAATGCCCAACTCATAATTGGCAAATTTGTAGGTCTAATTCCTACTTGATGCACTCTAATGGGACCCTCCAATAAAATAAGTCTATTGGAATTGGCTCTGTATCAATGGAATCTCATCACCCATATATAATAAATTGGTGTGGTATCTTCATATCATAACACATGAACGGTAAGAACTAGCATTCTTATTGAGACTATAAGTCATAGGGAAGAAAATAGATTTATAAATGGAATCAAATATGCAGTATTTGCAGACAAAAGTATTATGTTATTGGTCAAAAATCATTATACTTCTAGTATCAAATGAGGATCAACTGGGATAGAAATAAAGCATTGGGTCAGACTCTTGTTTGTGTCAATGTAATAGCAATGAATAGTCATCGAATCTTGGGAAAAGGTAGAAGAACGGGACCTATTATGGGACATAAAGTGCATTTTAGACGTATGACCATTATGCTTCAACTGGATTATTCTATTCCACCTGTTAGAAAGAAAAGAACTTAAATCAAAATACTTAATAGCATGGCGATACATTTATACAAAACTTCTACCCCGAGCACATGCAAAGGAGCCGTAGACAGTCAAGTGAAATCCAATCCATGAAATAATTTGATCTATGGGCAGAATTCTTGTGCTAAAGTTCATAATGCTAGAGGAATCATTAATGCAGGGCATAAAAGGGAAGGTCATAAGCGTCTATTCGAGAAAATTGATTTTCGATGGAATGAAAAAGACATATATGGTAGAATTGTAACTCTAGAGTACAACCCTAATCGAAATGCATACATTTGTTTCATACACTATAGGATGGTGAGAAAAGATATATATTACATCCCATAGGGGTTATAATTGGAGATACCATTGTTTCTAGTATAAAAGTTTCTATAAAAATGGGAAATGCCATACCTTTGAATGCAGTTTGAACTATTGATTTACTAATTGGAAGTAACCAATTAGGTCTACGGAAAAACCTAAAAATTGACCACTGATCCAATTTGAGTACCTCTATAGGATAAACCTTAACAGAAAACTAAAGAGTAAAGGCAGTAAGTGATTGAGTTCAGTAGTTTTTCATATAAAATTAGTGACTATAGAGATGTAGTAATATGGATAAGACAAAATTGTTTCAAGCACCGACAAAACCATAAAGCACCTTTTGTTTCAAAGATAGGAGGATGGGTTATACACATTTCATTTGATGGTTAGAGACGAATTGAAAGATAAGAAGTGGTAATTCTAAGGATTCCCTGTATGGGGGAGGGAATAGAGATGTCTCCTACGTTACCCGTAATATATGGAAGTATGACGTAATTTCATAAAGTCATTTAGTCTGAATGGTACATGAAAAACATAAGCTAGATGAATGAACAAGAAAACCTAAGATGTAGAAGATCATAACATGACACTAAATGACTGAAGACCTAAGATGTGATTCGGTAAATTTTGATTCCTATATATCCACTTATATGGTACGTCATTATATGATATATTTCTTTATTTCACTGTGAATCGTATGTTTTTAACAAAAAGGATAGATTTTTCTCAATTCCAATCGACTGGGTGTATTATGTCAATTCTTTTGATTAATATATCTAGAAATGCCCATTGATTTTTATTAGCATGGTTTCGTACACAAGCGGTACACTTTAAAATAACCGTTACTTGGAAATTTTTACCTTGGCCATGAACTTCCTTTGGGTTTTTGACTGACTCCATTTTTCTATTTTCCAATCCGAAGAGAAAAGGAAGAAAGGAATGAAAAAAAATAGAAGTTGCTAAGTCGAAATCAAATTATGAAATAGTTTGTTTTAATTTCAATCAATCACTAATCACTATAGTGGTAATAAGAAATATAATTATTTCTGACTATATTTAGACTTTATAAATATAATTCATTGTACAGTACTTCATTTAAGTATCTTGGATTATATTGCTGCTACAGCCATCAAATTTCCATTTATTAAAAAAAAAAGAAACAAAAATGAAAGGGATTAGTCACAGATATTTGATTGTATCTCTAATCTTCTTCACACCCCCTCCCCATCTCACTAACTAGAATGAAAAAAAAAATATCAACACATCCAGTAATAAATGATTGATCTCTATCAATAAACTCACTCAAGACCCGAACCATAGAGTACTTACTACCAATGCCACGGAGAGGTATGGTTTTAGATCTCGTATAAAAAATACTTTCTTTTTATTGATTTTTTTATTCTAAAATGTAATAAATAATGGTAATACACATATGACTCAATGTGACAGGACCCGCCCCGGAAATCCCTCCAGATTAACAGGAGAGGCCCCGCCTTAGGAAGATTCTACCAGAACATCTCGGGGCAGCCGATAAAATCCTCCTCCAAAAAGGAGTTCAATAAACAATAAAATAATAAATAGGACAAAAGTTGATAAGATATGCATTGCAACAAACAACTAGCCGTACTGAAATAAATAACATAACAGATTAGGGAGAAGATGGAAATGACATAATCACTAAGTGAGATAACAAAATATAAAAGATACAATCCAACAATAAACAGAATAAAGGGAACATGATTTAATACATAAGAAGAAGTGGNGAGAATTCCCGAAAAAGATTCATTTTTTTTACTTTACGGCTGGTTTCATCTTTATTTAATACGTATATAATATAAGTCTTTTATTATTATATGTTATATGATATATGATATATGAGACCAAAAAGCAGAAATAGCAAGATAGTTTGTGTATATTAATGGAAGAAATAAAGATGTGGAAAACAAGACAGAGATTCTCTACAATGACACTGTAGACCAATTGAAAGGGATGTAGCGCAGCTTGGTAGCGCGTTTGTTTTGGGTACAAAATGTCACGGGTTCAAATCCTGTCATCCCTACCTATTACTTATGGTTACTTATGGGCAGTAACGAGGGATCAATTTCAATTGATTCAAATTGGATATACAAAATCAATCTTGAATTTTATTATATTATTTATGATAGTATATACATGCAAGACGAATTGGGTCAAAAAAAGATTTTTGTGATAATAAAGCGCTCTTAGTTCAGTTCGGTAGAACGTGGGTCTCCAAAACCCGATGTCGTAGGTTCAAATCCTACAGAGCGTGATTCCATTCTTGTTATTTTTTATTTGTTCTGTTGAAAATTACACTGACATAATTGAACAGCAATCTGAATTTGACCTCCTGTAGATTAACGAAAGTAGGAGGTCAATCAAAAAAAAGAGATGTTAATTAATCAAAGGTCCAATTGATCACCACGTCTGTANTCCCAAATCCGTCATGGCAGGATCCTCATCATCTCTCTCCCGACACGTGTCCGCAGCAGAGGATGGCATAATACATATAGAGCGCATAATAATACATCTCAATTAACATCTCGATACCGTGTGGTACTCCTCAAATCATGTCTAAAATCCTCCATCATCGAATATCAACAATTTTTCAAATCCTTTTACTTTTAAACAATTTTCCAAAATCTTCTCTTTTGAAAAATTTTACGAAAAACAATCAAATATTTCGCATATCAAAAAATTGCCCCAAAATTCTTAAATTCCACAAAAGCCATAATTTTTCTTTAAATCACCAATTTTCACAAAATGGTAAAATATTCAAAATATCAAAATCACCGATAACCATTTAAAACACAAATGCACATTTAGTCTTAAATCATCAATAATTTAAATCAGAATATAATATATTTAATAAACATAATTTAAAAGAGCAAGAAATTTCAATCAAAACAAATCATATGCAGTTAAATCATAATAATATATAATCCCAAAATGATTTAGAAAATAAATGCACTCACAGGTCTGACGCGTGCTCTTACTGGATCTCCGATTCAGCCCTCGAACGTGCACGAACACATAAAATAAATTACCAAAACACTCTTTAAATTACCGAAACTAACCAACGGCTCAGAGGAGTCCTCTAAGTCTCCAATTACAAGATTAAAACACTAATTACAAGATTGCCCAGCAATTTCAGTAATTACGAAAATACCTCAATATTTTCAGAAATTACAAAAATGTCCCAAATCGGTAAAAATCTCCAAAATACATGAATTTTCCCGTTTCAAATCCGATTTCAGCAAACTTTATACCAAAACGAAATTGAAGATGCAAGGAACGAGAATCTACCTTCAATTTCAGGATTCAGCGCAGCAATTGATCGAAATCGGTCCCGGAAGATCGGACCTCGGCCGGGATTGTGCGCTTTCGAATCCGACCAAAATTAAATCAAATTGAAGGTACAGCAAGCTTGCCCACGACCCTAGGAACGCGTTGGAACGGTTGGTGAGCACCCACTCGCCGGAAAAGGACGAGATCGGCGGCGCGTGGAGGAAGACGGCGGCAACGCGTGGGCGGCGCGTGGGGCGCGTGGGGTGGTCACCGGAGTCCGGCCAGCTGCAGATTTGGTCGCCAGAGCGGTATGAGGCCAGTGGTGGTGGCTGTGTCGTGCCACTCGCCGGAGATCGGAGTAGATCTAGGTGGAAAGGTGGCTGTCGAGGGTGGTTTTTCTGAGACTTCGCAGCCTTTTTCCGACGTGATACGGCAGTCTCCGGGGTCAATATTGGTACCAAAATGTAGATCGTCTCACCAGCTTTCCAACGGTACCAAGCACGCTCCCTAACTCCACCGGAACAGTGAGATATGGCCGGCCAAAGATGGTGTCGCAACAGTGCACAGGCTGCATGAGATCTCGGTCTCGCTGCAATTTCCAGCGATCTGGGTCGTTTCACAGCGAACCACCGGTACAGGGAGGAAGAGGAGGTTGCCGGCTTCGATCTAGGGGTGGTGGTCGGCCAAGTCCGGCCACGGTGTGGCGGCTACCGGCGTGCAAAAGTGGCGCGGTGAAGGTGGGGAAGGTCTCGGGTGTGGCTGGAAAATTCTAGAATCTGGCCAAAAATTTAAGATGAAGAAAGGGGCATTTTCGTCTTTTCTCACACTTAAATATCAGTTTTTGCCAAATTACCAAATTGCCCTTCACACTAAAATGACCATAACTTCCAAGTCTTAACTCCGAATCAAGCGTACTACTAGTCTACGAACTCGTATCGACTAGCTCTACGCAACGGTACCAAAGTCAACGCTGAAACATAACTATATAGAAAGTCAACCATGGAGCCCACTTAAGGTCAAACTGGTCAAACTTGAATTTTATTATTTTTCTCAAAACGGGATGTTACACAATGTGTATATGCAGTTAACTACTAACCATTTTTATTTCTATGCAGAATTCCTACATTCAAATTGAAATGTACAATGCTTTAGTATAGTAAATAGTCAATATTCATTTTCTTAAAACAAAAAAATAAGTCCCTTTATAGTTTTACCTTAGGATTCCCAGAAAAGATTTTTTATTTTTTTTACTTTATGGCTGGTTTCATCTTTATTTAATATGTAAATAATATAAGTCTTTTATTATTATATGTTATATGATTTATGAGACCAAAAAGCAGAAATAGCAAGATAGTTTTTGTATATTAATGGAAGAAATAAAGATATGGAAAACAAGACAAAGATTCTCTACAATGACACTGAAGGCCAATTGAAAGGGACGTAGAGCAACTTGGTAGCGCGTTTGTTATGGATACAAAATTTCATGGGTTCAAATCATGTCATCCCTACCTATTACTTATGGTAAGTAATTAGGGATCAATTGAAATTTATTCAAACTGGATATACAAAATCATAATTTTATTGTATTATTTATGATAGTATATACATGCAAGACGAATTGGGGCAAAAAATGATTTTTAATAAAGCACTCTTAGTTCAGTTAGGTAGAACATGGGTCTCCAAAATCCGATGCTATAGGTTCAAATCCTAGAGAGTGCAATTCCATTCTTGTTATTTGTTATTTGTTCTGTTGAAAATTACACTGACATAATTGAACAACAATCTTAGTTTGACCTCTTGTAGATTAACAAAAAGTAAGAGCTCAATAAATAAAAAATAAATAAAAAGATGTTAATTAATCAAAGGTCCAATTAATCATTACGCCTTATTGTAAAATATGCAACTTCCAACCATAGTAATATGAATTAGACCTAAGACAATTCCAAATAGAAAAACTTCTATAGTTTCAATTTCTTTGAACGGAGAAAAGGACAGATAATATATATCCTTAAGTATAAATTTGTACGCTCTTATTATATCTTCATGAACAATATTTGCTTCCTGTAGAGCTTTAGCTTCACCACATTCTCGCATTAATTGTAAATAACAAAGAAACACTACAGGAACTTGATGTTTCTCTAACAACGTTAAAACATCCAAAACTTCCTTGACTTTCCCCTCCTTCCAGAAACCATCCAACTCTTTAAGAGTAACCATTATATGTGTAGGGTCAGAAGATACTTTAGAGCTGACCATAGTATTCTCTATTGTATTTGAATTTTGTTTATAAATTCCAAGATATGGATTTTGCATATACTTTCCAGAACTAGGGATCTATTGATGCATTGTAGCATCCTTTGCATCATAAGCATTTGGGCTTTTTTGAATTTGTCCATAATTTTTGTTTAGACTCCCTATGACCCTGAAATGCCTTGTGAATTGTACCCAACTTGGTTATGTATTATTTCTCTATGTCACTCCTGGATTAAGGCATGCAGATCCTGTATTGTAACGTTTTATCCATGTGCAACATTAGGGTTATGGTTATGCAAGTCCCTATTCTTATTCTCATAATACTCGCTAAAGTTTCAATCTGGCTAAAATAGGCTATACTGATTCATTGTGCTACCCTTGTAAGCTCCACTATAACTTTGATTGGAATCATTCGGTCTCTATTGAGAAGCCCTTGAACTATCCGTATAGACTCCATTTAAGTTATGCTGCAACACACCATTACTTTGACCATGATACTCACCAAAAAATCTATCTCTCCCTGATGAATTTCTAAAATTTGCATTACTAGTGTTTTCGCAGTATACACAACTAGACTTATAGTATGACCCATTTGAACTCCGCTGAAAATCACCATTATTTAGCCCATAAAATCCAATGTGAGTTCTATTTTTCCCAACAGTGTTCTTCGCATAATCATTTTTAGCGCTTTCCTTATAATCATTATTGTAGTTCGAGCTTTGTTGATGTTCCTTGGAGTTACTTACCACCATAAAACAAATAAAATTTTGCTCCAAATGGCCTATCTAAGCTTTGTAAACTTGCTTTTTGTTGATAAACTGGGATGTCTTTGCTCTCAATATAAAATCCATTAGGGTTTTGGTTGGTCATATTCTATAGAAACTTCTACTTGATGCCCATTAGCATTTTGGAAATCCCATCTTTCAGCAACAATATTGAGATATTTTAATGAAGTAAAGGTTTTCATTGAATCTAAAGCATTGTGTAGAGTACATGCCTTTGATAATGTTGCAACATAATTAATTGTTAAAAGTGTGGCTCTCTTTGTGGATACTGATGACTACATCCTATCTTTGCTCAAATCTTAGAGAAACAATGTCTGAAAGAAAATATGAGTGAGACAAAGAGGTTAGAAGAAAGAGAGTGGATTGAAGAGGATATCAAGAGTTATAGCATAGTAAATAAACAAACCAATAGCAAGCTAATATCTTTGGTGCAATTTTTAATAGAAGGTTAAATTGCAAGTTGAAACCAAAAATCTATAAAAGCATTCGACCAAATAAGCAAAAATCAAGGCACGTTCATTTAACTACACAGTCTTTAAGCATAAACTATACAAAAGAAAGCATATGCTATTTAAGTGAATTTAAATTAGCCAACATATGTATTGATCAGACTAAATTAACAAACTCAAATAAATTATAGCAAATAAAGTCAATATTAACTTAATCAACAAAACCATTGAAAATACAATGTCAAAAACAACTTTGAGCAGCATAAAGATTTTCTTTAAAAATTATTAACTGCTGGCAGGTTCCACCAGGTACAAAATCCTCATAGCTAGCAACACAAAAATATTCAAAAACTGAAAAAACCACATCACGAAAACTGCAGGCACATGATAAAAAATTAATGACAAAAATATTAAATGATGGATCTCCATAGTGTGAGAGAGATGTAGAGAGTAGAGAAAAAATAACCATTTTTTTTCAAACTAACAAAAAATTGCGAATTAAAATAGTTGGAAAGAATACCTTATGCCTATGAATGTTTGTGATCTTTGATGGCAAGAGAAATGGTGCACTTCGGACAGAGCTCTAAAGTATGAGAGAGGGGTTTTTCTAGTTTATAGATTTTTATAATTTAGACAAAGCTCTCAAGTACTACTTATTTTAGGTGAAACCTCTCTATGATGGCTAAAGGGAAAAGAGGAGAAATTTGGCAATCAAATTTTAGCACCAACTAATCAATTATTATTATTATTGTTGTTGTTGTTTATTATTATTATTATTATTATTATTAGAGAATGATGTTCGACTTTCTCGGAGCGGCGCAATGGAGGCGATCGACTGTTTAGCCATTGTTTACTTTGGTTTCACGGTGCCAATATCTGATTCTCAATGTGGCTGTTTTGTTTTTCCTATGCGATCTTTCCTAGCTAATAGTAAAAGAGCTTCTAGTTCAATTGTTTGGTTCATTGGGAGTTACTGGAATCCTGGTTTTAGCTTTTGGTGTTGGGTTTCTAGTTTTTGCACTTGGTTTTGTCTTTGGCTTTGTTGAGCTTTGTTTTCAATCCTTGATGGCTTCTTCTTCGGCGCCTCATGTTGATGCTTCTATGGCATATGTTGGTTAGATTCTTGCATAGCTTATATATGCTCTTTCACCATACAACAATTCAGCTTCTGGGTCAACCATTGTTCCATAATCAGTCCCATAACATATTTTTGCTACTCTAACTGTGTTGCCACTGCAACTAATTGTTTCATCCTTTCCTTCAAAAATTGTTGTTCCATTCATGTTACTGTCTACGTAGGCGTCTCATGCAGTTTTGGGGATCCCAGCAACTTTGAATGTGTCTTATGTGGGGAAACAATTTGAGGCACATGATTTGCCTTTTCTAATTCTATAAGAGCCTATTGTAAGGCAGGGAAACCAGATTCTTATGCTGCGACAATGATGGGTCTTTCCAACTCAACTAGTATTTTACCACCTGTGACCAATTCAATTAATCTATCACGTAAACATGGTGACATTCTTATTATCAAAATTAATGATAAGAATTTTAAGGAAAGGTTAGAATTGTGTAAATTTTCTTAGTTGCGAGATTGTTTCTATCTAAGAGAGACGAGCTCTAGCTACTTCAGAATTTAACTTTAAAGTTACAAACTTTTTGGAATACATATAATCCACGCTTGATCTCGATCGGATGTGGACATTATAATATGCTTCTTAGTCTAGAAGATGACAAATGTAGAATTTGGGCATATAGTTCTATTAATTTTGAACCTGGAATTCTTCGCCTATGGAAGTGGGATCCAGATTTTAATCCAGCACACCAGAATACTACTAATATCAAGTATGGATTACGTTGCATGATCTACCCTTGGCATAATGGCATTTACAAATTTTGTCTAATTTAGCTCGTGGAATTAGGGTACCTTTAAGGATTGATAAATCTACTTGTCCGATAATTTTGGACATTTTGCTCATTCACTTGTTGATGATGATCTATTTGGAACTTTGCTTGCGACATTAGATTATGTCCAAGTTAGAGGTTGATCCTTCAATTAAACATATTTGAAAGGCCAAAACTAAGGAAAATCTGTTAATTTGGAGCCGAAAAGCACGTTGGTGGGAGAAGGTTCTACTTTGCCAAAGAATAAGGTTTTGAAGATCACTACTTTGGTTTCAACTAAGAACAACTTTGATGTTTTAAATAAAATGACAGAGGGCCACATCCAACTTTTTAAGGTTTTAGCTTCTAATCTAATTATCACGAAAGAGGAGCTTCGTGCGGAGCCTACTCATAGTAATAAATGGGGGGATAGAAATGACAATGAAAAGGCTTCCTCATAGGAGGAATCTAATGATGAGGTATAAGTGGTTGTTGTTCCATAGGGTGGTGCCAATGTGGTTGACAATTCAAATTAGCTTGATATTGTTACTTCATCGGCTACTAAATATTTGAAGCAGCATGATGTTTCCTCAGGCTAGAGAATTGTGGTTGTTTATGATAAGAATCAGGCAAATTTGGATTCAGTTGAGCATTTTGATTTGGACTCAGCTATCATCCCTTTTGTTGATGCCCATGATTCTTTGGTGGAAGATGTTTTTTTAGAGCAAGTGGATACTTTTATTCAAGGCGGTAAAAATTAGAGATGGGATAAAATTGCTTAGAATGTAGGACAGGGTAAAGATGTTGTTCCAGTCAAGTTAAGCCTTTAACAAGGACGGCCTCGAAACAATTTTAATGATCGTTAAGGTTTTGTCTTGGAACTGCCATGGTATTTGGAATCTCAAAATCCATTGGATTCTTTGTCACTTGGTATGTTCTCATAAACCTTATTTTGTTTGTTTAGTGGAGCCTTTGGTTGATTTAAATTCTATTTCGTCTTCTTTTTTGTTGTCATTGAAACTTTGTTTGATTTTTTTGAATGTCAAATCTAGTGGTCTTCCTACGATGTAGGTTTTGGCTACTTAGGATATTTCTAATATTTCAGTTTTTTCTGTTGATGATTAGCAAGTTACCTTGTGTTATTCTTTCTAAAATTCTTTTCACCTATTTTCGTCATTTATGGGAGTGCGACACATTAGAGGCAAGAAGATTTATGGAAATCTTTTTATTATAGATGTCTTCTCTTGTTTCTGGTCCTCGGTTTGTAATTGAGGATTCTAATGCTCTCATGAGGGCTCATGAAAAAACCAGCCCGCTCCATGTAGGATTTCTTGCACTAATTTTCGGATGGCCATTGAAGCTGCTAATTTGGTTCCCATTGATTTTGTTGGTTCCTTTTTACCTAGGCATGGTGTTATCTCAAGAGTTTTGTAGAGAGTAAATTGGACATGACTTTTGGCTCACATGATGGTCTGAATTTTTGGGATAGGATTTTATGTACTGTTTTGCAGAGAATACACTCATATCACAATCCTCTTCTTTTGAGTTTGGAGAATTTGACTTTGTGGCATCCTCATTTCTATGTGTTTGTTACATGACAATGTTAAGTCTATTGTTGAGTCTATTTGGTATTGTCCAGTTTCTAATGATCTTATTTTGCAAGATATGGCTAAGTTGAAAGCAGACAAATCAGCTTTTTGTCTTTGGAACAAAAATGTTTTTAGGGATGTTAATTTACAACTTGAAAAAGTTTATCCTGCAGTTCAAAAGGCTTAGGATGATATTGTTTCCTTGAGTATCACTGAGGATAGACTTGCTACTGAGGTTCAAGCACATGAATATTTGGATTCTCTCTTGAAAAAACAAGAGTTATTGCTTTGTGAAAAATGTCATTTTAATTCACTCAACCAATGGGATAAAAATACTTTTTTTTTCATAGTGTGCTTTTGGTCCGAAAGGTAAACAAGCCTTTTATCTGTTTTGTTAATTGATGACCAGTTTGTGATGGATAATGGTGTTATTAGAAGACATGTGGTGCATTATTACAAGAATCTTTTTAGTGAGGGTCTCAGTTGGTTTTAAAGGATGCCCATTTTGATGGTATTGTTCTGAGCCTGGTGTCTTTGAAGGAGAATGATTTTTTGACTACTATATCATTGGAAGAGGAGGTTAGACGGGCTGTTTTTTATTTGAATACAAATAGTACTCTAGGGCAAGATGGTTTTAATGGTAAATGTTACAATTATTGTTGGGATTTATTGGTGGGGATGTGGTTGTTGTGGTACAATACTTTTTTAAGACCGAGTATATGAGTAGCAGGTTGAATTCAAATTTTTTAACTCTGATTCTGAAGTCTTCTAATGCTAAGACTTTGGATAATTATTGTCTAATAGTCATGGGGAATTTTTTATTCAAGATTATCATGAAGACTATTATTGACTGCTTGGCTAAAGTGGCTTCTAAGATTCTTTCTCCACAACAGTTGGTTCGTCAAAGGTTGTAATAATAGTGATTGTATTATTACAGCCTCAAAGTGTGTTAATCTTGTTGAAAGCTTTTGACACTTTAAAGTGGGATTTCTTGTTGTGGGTTATGCATAGGTATTGTTTTTCTTCTACTTTTTGTCAGTGGATCTCTAATATTTTGAGCTCGGCTAGGATTTCCATTTTTCATAATGGATCGCGGTTGGTTATTTCAACTGCTCTCATGGGATTCGTCAAGGGGATCCTTTATCATCGTTATTGTTTGGAATTAATAAGGACTTCTTTAGCAAATATATTACTTGTTTGGTGAGTTCTAAGGATATTTTTCCTACGCTTACTAATAGGTCAATAAATGCACCTTCTCATCCTTTTTATGTGGATGACATTCTTTTTCTTTTTTTGTCACTGTAGTGCAAACAATATCAAAAAGGTTGTTGATACCTTTTTTTTTGTATGGTAAGCTGTCTAGGTGGATTGCTAACTGGGTTAAATCTTCTTTGTTTTTGGTAATACAGTTTCTGCAGCTAAGAGGTTAAGACTAAGTGTTAAGTCATGTATGAAGGTTGGTTCCTTTCCCTTTGATTATTTAGGTGTCCTTTTGTTTCATGGTGCTCCCACTATCCAGGTTTTACAACCAGTTGCGAACATGATTTTAAATCAATTTGCAACTTGGATAGTCAGATTTTTATCTTATACTAGTAAAGTATGTTTGTTCACGCCTTCAATGTTTACAAATGACCTAAATCTCTCTTGAAATAACTTAATTACGCCATTAGGAATTTTATTTGGTTAGGCTATGTTTTTGTTTGCAAATATGTTACTATTAGGTGGGATCAGTACTAAAATCCTCGGCCTCAGGACGGTATTAGGATTAAAAAAAAATTTTATTCCATCTAAACCCCTCGACGTTTGGCTATTTTACAACTCACCCCTTGAATTTAAAAAAAAATTCCAATCACCTCCCATGCCGTTAGAGAATCCATGTTATATTTAACTAAAGAATGGTAAAATCATACAAATTGACTTAAATACCCCCCAACATTAGTTTATGTAATTGTTGCAATAAAAAAATAATAAACATTAATTTTGAAATTTTTGAAAAATGGCTAATGTTTGGCCATGGCGGCGGGGCAGATTTCTTGGAGAGAAGGGAATAGGAGGGTGCATTAAGTAGAGGCTGCGGTTCATCCTCTGCAATCTGTGTTAAAGAAACATCTAGGACTTTCTCCATGTCTTTAGTGGCTTGTAGAACATTTTGCTCTACAAGAGCTGTGTACCTGCAATTTCAAATTTATTATGACAAAGATTCAAATTGACTACTGCTCAATTTCCATTTCAATTTGAATTTCAAATCCCCAATTCTATTTCCCCAATTCCATTTCCCTTTCCTTAAGAAATAAATAAATAAATAAAATACCTAGCAATATCAACCTCCTGGGAAGTGGACTCGTCTTTGGTATCAGCTTTAGAAGCAGCGTCAAAGATGGAGGAGACCACCATAGTTACAGTGGAGCCGGCGAGAATCGAAAATCCCTGCTGAAATTCTACGAGGTCAATCCCTGGTTTGCCTTCCCAAATAACGTCGCAAACTCTTTTATCCTCAAAATCCTCTCCCAAGAACTGACCAGAATCGAAACCTTCACATTCTCAATGTGGGCGTCTCTCACGTGTCCAACGGCCGACTCTGCTCGAGGCCTTGTCTCTCTGATCGGGTGGTCCTTCTTTACTAGTCCACATCACTGTGATTTCCAGCACAGTCAGCGATTAGAAAATGGAAATGCCATTTTCAATAGGCCTGCCAAGGGATAATCTTTCCTCTAGGCTTCTCGATTTCACAAAGTCCATGAACATCAATATGCAGATCAACCAGTTGGACAGTCAACAACTTCATATGCTAAATTCTCAAGTCATCAAATCCTCGCCTGATGAAGAAACTTTAATAGTTTGTGCACAATTTAGGCTATACCACCTCAACCACAGCTCACTGGATGAGAAAACAGAGGTGTAAAAAGCACTGAGAAAATTAGGGCCAAAGGGTGTGATCCCAGAGGTTCAAGAGTTGCTAAAGAAGCGAGGGAAAGGTGATAACGTTGAATATTTGGTCAAATGGAAGGACAATGATGATAACATGTGGGTCAAAGCCAGAAATGTTAAAATACTAAAATGCCCTTGAAACGTTAACTTTAACATAAAATTGTTAACGGCAAGGGAGGTGATTAGAATTTTTTAAAACTGGAGGGGCGGGTTGTAATATAACCAAACGTCAGGGGGTCTAGATGGAATAAACCCAAAAAAATAAAAATTCTCTTTTTTACTTAGGCTTTAATTAGTAACCTTTTCTGGGCAGGTTATGATGAAGGATTCTTTTGTTTATTAGTTCCTGTGGGCTAGATATAAACGGAAGTTTAATAAATGTTTTTATTTGAAATCTTCAGTTTGGCCTATGCTTTGGTATGACTTTCAAATGAGAAATTGATGTTTAGGTTTAAAAAATGAAATTTGAAATTGTGTTGTCGACTGAAAGTCCTTGGTTAGTTGTTTGGATTTGACGTAGCTATTTACTTTGGTTTAATTTGAAATTTTGAAAGAAAAAACTAGACATGTCAAAGAAATTTATAAATAAGTTTCATCGAAAAATGTTATGTATTTTTTATTATAAGAAATTTCATAATTATACGTTTTCTATACAAATTTTATAACTGCAATTAGTACTTGAACTTTGTGAAGTCTAAAAACATAACAAATGAGCTTTTTTTAAGCTGAAATTTTGTAATTTCTAATTAAGTTTTGAAAATTTTCAGCACTTTATATTTTATTATTTTTCCAAAACTGATTTTTCTTCAAGACCTCTGTTTCGAAAAATGATTTCCAAACCTACTACATTAAACTAAAAATTCAAGTTGGTCCACTTATTTAACCTTTTTGAGCTTTAAAGTTTTTAAAATACGTATTTGTATATATTTTATTTAATTATAGAATATTTCATTTATAACTTTGTTTACTTTGGTATTGAAAAAAATAAAAAAGTTAATTGTATGGAAAACTGATTTTAGTGTTTTATTTGTTGTATATCGGCTGATAATTAATTTAGTTTTTATTACTTATTTGACTTGAAACATTTAGCACACATATAAACACATGTCTACTTACTTACACTAAAAGTTCAAGTGATTCAAATGTCGTTTGATTGAAGAGAGAGAAAAAGTTGTACTTCAAAAATAGTTTTTCACACAGGTACTGAATTTGATATGACTTATGGCATTTTTAGCTAATGCTTGAACTATTTGAAGTATATTACATATTGGATGTGTTTTGTTATGATAAATATTTAAACCAATGGTTTTGATTATTTCAGTGTATTGGTACACTTTTGAGAGTAAAACGAATTTTAGATGAAGATTGGTAAAGTTTTAATATGTGGAAATTGGATGAAAATAAGAAAGGCTTGGATCCTTTAGGTTAAGTCTCTAAACACCATGATGAAGTAAGGAGGGGGTGATCACGGTCCTTGGGTGAGGAGGCCAAAAATCCAAAGGCTGTTGGTGACGATCCATGGAAAAATGCCCTAAAAGTACGTTGACACATACAAATTATTTGAATATGGAACATAGCCAATGTTTTAACAAATTTTATGAATTGTTTTAGTTAATTGTTGGAGTTACCTGTTTGAAAAGATATTTTCAATTGTTCTATTATGCTTACATAAATCTTTGATATTCAACCTTATTGATTAACTATTTAGCTTTGTTATGTTTTTGGTAAAGAGAAAAAAAAAAGACAAAAACAAAACAAATTGTTATTCAATAGAGTTTGTTGCTCACACCTACTTTTCAATAGTTGATAACGAAGTGAAGGAAAAGAAATGACTTTGATATATTTGTAGCATCACTTGGGAGCTTTATTGTTAAATTTCCACGTTTGGGAGCATAGTTAGTATTTATTGAGGTTATGTCTACCTCTTTTATAGTTGTATGTTGTTAAGCTTGAGTTAGCTACTTTAAGTTTTATTTTGGAATATTGGAGATAACTAATTTGTATGTGGCTCATTTTTGGATATTAGACATTGTATTTTATTTTGACTTGAGGTTTACAAGTTCTAATTTATTGCCTTATGTTGTAAAGACTATTAAAGTGAAAGTTTTAATAATTGTTACTATTAGTTACCAATGATAGTGTTAGGATGTGACACTTTTTGGTATCAAAGTAGGGTAATAGATCTCATTTGGAAGTGTTTAATTAAGTATTACATTGGAATATTTGTTTAGAATTTTTAATTGTGATAAATGCATGTTAAGTGGATCAATTTCATACACATATATATATATATATATATTTTGTGGAAATTGGGTATCTAGAGGATATTGTATAGATTAAAGATGGTTTGTTTTAAAGGTACTTGTTCATCTTTTTAAAACATAGATGAATTAGGTGATATTCGTTAAACTATAAGGGAAATGACTAATACTATGCAACAATTTGCAACTCAAAGTCCTAGAACTCCAATGGAACCTACATACGTGAATATCTTGGCATTCAAGGAGTTTAGAAAGCTAAATCCTCCTACTTTCAGTGGCAAAGAAAAGCCGCTGGTGGCAGTGGTGTGGTCAGAAAAGATTGGCGACTCTTGAATATATTAAAAGTTTCTAAAAATCTTTGAGTGAGGCTTGCGACTAGTCAACTTTTTGGGCAAGCTCAATATTGGTAGGATTCAATTAAGATTTCAAGGCTAGTTTGTGAATGGACTTGGAATTTTTTTTAGGAGGCTTTCTTGGCAAAGTATTTTCCTAATGTTCATGGAGATTTTGTCTTGACCAATTTCTTCACTTGTTCAAAGAAACATGTCTATTATGGAGTACACTGCAAAGTTTGAAGAGTTGGCAACGTTTTATCTTTTTATGGTTGATATGCCTAAAGAGAATGTCTTACATTATGTGATGGGATTGAGGTTGTCTATTCGTGAGGATGTGAGAATGTTGGATTTACAGGATATGTCTATAGTAGTAATGAGGGCTATGATAGCTGAGCAGGACCAGTAGGATGCGTTAAAAAAATCAGAGACTCTAGAAAAAAGTAACATTGAGAAGAGTAATTATTAAGGTTGTGGAAAGTAGCAAAAGTAGCCTTTTAAGCCTCATCCTGGTGGTGGAAGCAAAAATTAGAATTTTCTCAATCATCAACAGGTAAACAATAGAACTTGCTATAAGTATGGCCAACCAAAAATGATAAGAGAGAATGTCCAAGCCTAGGACAATCTCAAAGTCAAGTGGTAGTCATATCCAGAAGAGTACTAAGAGCATACCACAAAAGTCAAACTAGGTTAGGCCATCATTTAGAGGCATACTGATGTACACATACGTCGTTTATTATAAATAAAATTATTGAGTCATAAACGATGTCATCCAACCTAGTTGTTTATTTTGGCATACCAAACAATTTATATTCGCAACACAAACAACATATTTCTCACCCAAAACTATAACCAAAAATTCATATTTCTCCCCATTAGCCATACAACCAATACAAAAGCAAAAAACCAAAGCAAGATTCAACAATTCAACTTGCTATATAGCAACAACAAGAAGCTATCCACCAATTTTAAAGCTCAAAAATTAAGTTTCACCCCTATAAAACCCACCTTACTTCTAACAACAACAATGATACTTCACAAAGATTCAATCTTATAATCAAGCATTAAAAAATTAATCAATTAGCAAGAAAACTAACCAAATTTGTCTAATTTCAATAACAGAAACAAAACCTAGCTCAAAATTTGACAATTCCTAAAAACTCAACCAAAATTAACAAATTATATACCAAAAGAAAGCTCTTGGGATGAGCATCACAATGGACATCTCGCCTTTTCCAATCAACTCTGGTGGTGATTAGAAAATGACCAGAAAGTCATAGACAAGGTTATCTTCTTTGTAACAATCAAACGAGAAAGATTTAGGATGTATTTAGGTTTAGGTATCCAAAATAAAAGGATGGACTATTTCTTTGGCATGTAAGCTACTAAATATATGGCAATTAGAAGAAAACGCTGTCATTGGTTTTTATAGTTTTTTGGGTGAAAATGGGGGTTTCGTGGTTAATGGTAGACATGGATAGGTAGCTGAAGGATGGGCTATTGATTTTAGGTGGTGGAAAGGCTAGGTATCGCTGGAAACTCACCGATTCAAACATGGAGGCATAATGTGCACGGTGACAGGAAAAGAAAGAGAGAAATCAGGGGGTGGGGAGAGAGAGAAGTTGGTGGGGGAGAGAAATTAAGAGTATTTTTGGGTTTAATAAAAATTTTATAAATGAAAAAAAAAAACTAAAATACCCTTCCATTTCTTTTGACTGTAATTCAGAATTGAAGCTCATAAAATTCAACTCTTGGGACCCACACACAGTCAAATCGGTCAATTTGATCAAAAATTAGAAATTTTGGTATTTTCATGGAACTGATTATTACATTTTACATGTTAAGGCCACTAATTCTTTAGACTCCCTTAGTAAGCTATATGTGGAGGAAAATATTAGATTGCACGATGTTCCACTTCTAAATTTCCAAGAAACGTTGGGCACACGTCTAAATTTTAGTACATTTATCATCCCCGACAAATGGTCAATTTGAGAGAGTTATTCAGATGCTAAAAGACATGCATAGAGCTTGGATTTTCAAGGAAGCTGGGTGGAACATCTACCCTTTGTAGAATTCTCATACAATAATAGTTATCAATCTAGTATTAGAATGGAAACATTTAAAACCATGTCGATCTCCCTTATATTGGGCTAAAGTTGGTGCAGCTTAGTTATTAAGACCAGCATGGTTGGAGAGACCTCGGATAGGTGAAGCTAATCAAGAAATGACTTTTTTCACTCAAGTCATCAAAAAGGTTATATGGATAATAGAAGGAGGTCGTTGGAGTTTGAAGTTGGTGATCATGTCTTTCTTAAGACAATACCTCGTTATGGAATTCATAATTTGGTAAATGTGGAAAGCTTTCACCTTGTTTTATAGGTTTCTTTGAAATTTTTGAAAATTTGGTGAAGTTTCATATTGCTTAGCATTGCTGCCAGATCCATAATATGTTTCATGTCCCTATGTCGAGAAGATATCATATCCTTCACATGTTTTGGATTTAAAACAATTTGCTTACAAGAAGATGTGTCACATATAGAATGACTAATTCAGATCGTAAAAAGAAGAGAACAAGTTCTTCGTCGAAAAACCATTCGTTTGGTTAAGGTTATTTGGCAACATCTTGGGAACTGAAATATGAAATTAAAGTCACGTATCCAAAGTTTGTTTCGTCGAGTATCTTTTGAATTTCGAGGATGAAGTTCTTAAAGAAGGTAGGTTTGTAACATCCCAATTAATTAATTAAGCCTCTTTTTTTTGTTTATTTAAAAAAAAAAACTAATAATGCAAGCTAAACCTAAAGTTTTTTATTTTTTATTATTTTTTTTAATACTTTTGTGAAAAAAAAAACTCAAACCCAATTGTTAATAATCAGATTTCATAGTATAAAAAAATAACAAAAACATTTTATATCTTATTCTTCTTCCATTCTCAAGTAAAAAAACCAAAAGTTCATCTTCTTTTTTCTCTAAAATTTTCATTTTTTTTTCACCTAAATCTTACAGTCTTGTGATCAAAATGAAGCTTTTATCTTCCTCTTTGCAAATGCTTTGTTTCATGTAAAAGAAATATTTGTTTTTTAGAAATCTATTGGAGTTTTGCTTACTTTCTAAGCTTCAAGGTAAGAACTCAAACTTTGGTTTTGTTCTCAATATACTTTGAATAGGTTTTTATGGTTATGAAGGTATTTTTATTGGGTTTTCTGGAGAGTTTGTTATCTAGAAATTACTTTTGTAAATGAGTTTGAAAAATACATTTTTGAACCTCAAGTAGGTATTTTTGGGATTATATAAAAAGGATAAAAGGTGTTTGATAAAAAGTTTGTGTGAATGGCTTGACTAGCTTCTAAGCTTTAATTTAGGTTTTAAAACTCTAGGCTTATAATTTTATGTGGGAACTTAACTTGCTAGATGCTTCTCAAGAGTTAAGAAAAGAAGAAGAAATTCAAGTTAGTGAGGACAAAGAGATGAATTTGGAAGGCTAGTTTGGTTGGTGTGAATGGTTAAGCTAAGGAAAAGCTTTACAAGCTTCAGTTGGAGGTAGGTAACAATTTGAATTTTTGTTTGTTGGTTTTTAAAACTGAAAAGTAAGTTTTTGATTAATCTTCATAATGCTCAAATGTCACGTATGCATTTTGGTATGAATTTCAAATGAGAATTGATGTCTTGCTTTAAAAAATGAAATTTGAAATTTTGTTGTGGATTAATAGTCCATGAATAGATGTGTGGATTTACAGCAGCTATTGTATTCGGTTTGCTTTTAAATTTTGAAAGATGAAATTGGACATGCTAAAGAAAATTAAAAAAACATGTTTCATCATAAAATGTTATGTATATGATTTTATATGGAATTTCAAAGTTATAGTTTTGCTGCACAAATTTTCTAAGAGTAGTTAGAACTTGAACTTTGTGAAGTCTAAAACCATATCAAACGAGCTTCTTTTAAGTTGAAATTTTGTGGAGATATTAATTTATTCTGAAAATTTTCAGCTTTTTATGTTTTGCGATTAATCCAGAACTAATTTGTATTTAAGGTCACCTATTTTTTGAAAAATGATTTCCACATATAATGCATTAAATCAAAATTTCAAGTTGGTCCACTTATTTAGCCTTTTTTATCTTTAAACTTTTTATATAGGTATTTGTTTATTATATCTTTAATTTTCGAAAGTCTTATTTATAACCTTGTTTTTCTTTGGTACTGAAATAAATCAAAAAGTTCCACTTAATTGTATTAAAAACTAATTTTAGTGTTTTATTTGTTATATATCAAATGAGAATTAAATATGTTTTTATTACTTATTTGACTTGAAAAATTTACCACAAAAATAGATCCACATGTATACTTAGTTATAGTAAATTTTGAAGATACTTTAATGTTGTTTGACTGAATAGAAAAAGTTGTACTTCAAAAACAGTTTTTGACATTGGTGCTGAATTTGTGATGACTTATGGAATTTTTGGCTAATGCTTGAACTATTTGATGTATATTACATATAAGATGGTGTTTTGTTATGAGAAATATTTAAACCAATGGTTTTGATTATATTGGTGTCTTGGGTATGTTTTTAGAGTACAATGAATTTTAGATGAACATCGGTAAAGTTTTTATATGTGGAAACGAAAAGGAAATAGAAACGGCCTGAAGCCGTTAAATTGAAAGTCCCTAGACATCATGATGAAGTAAAAAAGAGGTGATCACGGTGCTTGAATGATGAGCCCCATAATCCAAAGGCCGTGGGTAATGATCCATGGGAGAATGCCACAAAAGTACGTGGTTGACACATACAAACTATTTGAATATGAAGTGTAGTCAATATTTAACAGATATTGTTTTATGAATTGTTTTTTCTTAATTGTTGGAGTTTATTTCACACGTTTGCAAAGAGTTCTTGCAATTGTTTCTATTATGCTTACATAAATATTTGATATTCAACCTTATTGATAAACTATTTAGCTTCGTTATGTTTTTGCTAAAGAGAAAAATAAAACAAATTGTTATTCAATGGGGTTTGCTACTCACACCTACTTTTCAAAAGTTTATGAAGAAGCAAACGAAAAGTAATAGCTTTGATATCTTTGAAGCATCACTTGGAAGCTCTGTTGATGAAGAAAATTGCATCGACTATGAATTGTGCACCTGCCTTCACTATCAGAAAACCTGTGAGCCTAGCAAGTTAAAAAAATCATCAAGAGGCCATTGAAGCCATTGGTGTGGCACTAGCAAAGGCCTCCAATTGTCAAGTCAATAAAGATTTTTGAATGCTAGGGTTTTGGGATCCAAATAAAATAATATAGATAATAATATATGATCTAAGATAATAATGTAAGATACCTGGAAGAAAAATACATAATGAGGCTTATATAGGAGAACTCTAGTTGTGGTTTCCTACTAGGATTAGAAAACTTGACCCCCTACCCTAATGGGTTGTACCATAGAGCCTTTTATAAAGGTATTAAATATTGAGCTTAGATTGATGAATAATTTTGCCCACACAGTTAGTCTCCCACTTTCTAAATTGAGTGAACAAGTTGGAAAGTAGAAAATAACTTGAGTATAGGAATGATACCTGAATGATTGTTTTTAAAGCTTTGTTCCTCATGCAATGTCTTTGGCGCCCAAATGCTATGGGTCTTTTGGCGTTATGTGCTTTATCCAGAATGTACCTAGTCCAAGACTAGTTTGTAGTCATTCCCGTCCGAGACTGGCTTGTACTTTTACTTCAACATGTGCTTTTATGTCAGCTAGCTAAAATGCTAACATCAATGATCGATTAGATTGTCTTCACAATAATCAGTTGAAATGCTTTGCAACAATGCTTTTTGATTAGATTGCCTATACGCTAACTGAAATGCTACGCAACAATGACTATTTAGATTGTTTTCAGGCTAGCTAGCTGAAGTGCTACGTGTCATGCTCAATTAGATTTGAATGTGTAACATTCATCTTCACAACTAGAACCCACCTTGGTTGGTTCATAAGATAAAGCACTCAATTTTTTTGGCAGTAGATTCATTGTTGTGAAAGATAGATATGTTAGAATCTGCATATAAATCTTATCCAAATATATATACTAATACAAATAAAATATACTTATCTTTGGTGTGTACTTTCGCCAAATATCATAAAATTCCCAATTGTGCCATGATGCCCGATAGTTGAGGTTTACATATATATAACACATTTGAAGCTCTGCATTCAATTTTTTTTTGAAATTGCCTTCCATAAAAAATTACATTTACTTTTCTTCTTCTTTTCTTTGATATATATATATATCCTACTCATTGACCCACAGTTCTTTAGGTTGCTTCAATAATTCAATCAATTGACTTAAACAATTAGAGCATATAATATTATATATATGTGAGAAATTAAATTACTTAGCAACTTCTACACTCTATCTGCAATACATAATATTATTGGAAAATAAGCGAACAATGTAATTATGAAACAAAAATCCTTATTCATATTCTTGATGATGAAGTCAGATGCAACCAAGAATGAGAGTGGAAGAACATTTGAAGATTGATTTTAATGTGACGGTTAACTCAAAGCTAAAACGTTAATAATATCCAAGCAATAATGTCATCAAAATAAAAAATAATAACTGAGAATCCAACAAGGTAAGAAAAACATCCTACTATGAATGTTTATCGGTTTCTTAGAATGCTATAATCTAGCTTGATTTAAGCCAGAAACATCCTACTCTTCAAAATACTCAGACCCAATTGCTATTTTTAGGTAATTTCTTGCTCGTAATTCCTCCCCCCTCCAACCTCAGCTAGCGCCTCTTTTTGGTGTTCAAAAGCCAAAGCTATAAATGCACCCCGTATACATGTGCACGGTTTTCTTATCCGAGTTGGCTTGTAGTTTTCAATATTGAAGTATGGCACTTAAATTGATAATAGGCTAGATAGTGACGTACTAAAAAGCAAGAATTTACATAAAACAATTTTACACGCAAATGATCAGATGAAAAACAAATTTGATATATATATATATATACATTTTTTTCACTTTTTATAAAATAAAATTATGGATTGGTCGAGAATGGTGTACCTCCAACCCAAGTATGGATTGGTTGAAACTAGTGTACCTCTAGCCCCCCATAGCCTAAGACAATTTAAGAGGCATGCTAATGCAATGCTAAATGTACTAAGTAAAAAAGGAATTGGTATGGAAAATACGCAAATGTACGAAGTTACCTTCTTTCTCTGTGCGTCTTGCAATTGATATGGACCAAGATGAGGAATTGAAATGACAAAATAAAGACCTTCCCAACTGGGTCTAAGCTTTTGTGCATTTAGATGTTGAGTATTTCAAAAGACCTTACGAAGCACCTGATTTCGACTTGGAATTGCCAATTTTGCACCCCCAATATTATAAGATTGGGCTGCTGGCTATTGATAATGTTTGAGCCTAATTGTGGACGCTTCTCAATTCTCCTTCGACTCATCTAGCTTGAAGTAAGACCTGGTCATGCAATGGCTCAAGCTGTCATTCTCTACTTAATCCACATGTAGCTCCAAGTGCTAGTTGGCATATATGCTTTATATAATATTATCAAATATGTGTGCCTGCATATGAATCTTATGTCAATATACAAACACAAATGTAACATATATTTATTTAAATTGATATTAAATTAGTGAAATTATTATAAGCATAAAATTAATATATAGAATACATCAAGATTTATCTGTATATATTCATCAATACATATAGGAACATTAAAAATTTACTTAGCTTTGATTATGACTTTTGATCAATCCGGAAGCAGTCCACTATAACTCGATCTTTAGATCCAGCCATGTGGCTATTTTTTCTTCCAGTGAATATTTTAGTAAGTAGGGAGTGTGTGGTGCTATTATGCAATCCCTTGGTTTCTTCATGTGCTCATATATACATATAAATATTGTATAAATACATATAACATTATACATATATAAACATACATGCATGTAAAGTACATACTAATGGTTCCATGAAAATCTATAAATTAAGACAAATGTATAAGCATGCTTGCTTAAATAGAAATTAACGTGAAGCAATTGAACAATTAAACCTTTTTTTATAATAAAACTCACATATGATAGTAGATATTCATAATAAATAATTGATGTGAAGGCATGCAAAACAAAACAAATCCTAAAATTAAAGCCAAAAATAAAAAGGAAAATATTTCACTTAGCTTTTGCCTTTTTTGTCTGCAACTGCCAATCGAAATTCATAAACTTTGACTCAATTATTCATATAACTTTGCAATTGTTGAAGAAATTAAAGACCTACAATAAATAATTTGAACTCTCTGCTGGTTTTTCTTTTGCCTTCCCTCTATCGTTGCTCTTGAATCTATGGCATATAAAATTAAAGAAAAATTGGTATCCATGTTGACTTTTATTAATTAACAACAACATGGTAAAATCAAAAGCTAATTTGTGTGATAAATAAATAGAATATTATATTCCCTATTTGATGTAGGTAGATATTCCATGGCTCTACATGGTAGATCTATAACTTAAGCTTGTACACCCACAAGCTTTCAATTGATTACATGACTAATAAAGCTTGTACACCCTCAAGCTGATAGTTGAGGTGATTATGAAATTAATAAATCCATTAACATATAAATGTCACAATAATGAATTATATGCAGCAAAGAGAAAATGCTTTCATATTTCGTAGGATGGAAGCTTAACTTTTTGATGAAGAACTACATTTCACAATTAGTGGCTTTAAAATTGGATTATGGCTGTGAACACAAAGAATCATCTGATGATGTGGAGAGGCTTTGGGACTTCCTAATCGAAAAGGCAACACTTGATAGCTTTAGAACTAAGAGTTGACGGTGAAGTCGTAGGATCGAAAGCTTAACTTTTTGATGAAAAACTACATTTCATCATTAGTGGCTTTAAAATTGAATTATAGTTGTGCATGCAAAGAATCATCTGATGATGTAGAAAGGCATCAAGATTTCCCAATCGAAAAGGCAACACTTGATAGCTCTAAGACTCAGAGTCGACGGTGAAGTCGGGTATTTCTTTTCTTTATGTAAATTTTGCACATCTTTGATAGCAACTTCTTACATAAATTAAACAATCAAAAATCCTACCTGGCATGCAAAACTGTTGATGCAAACATTCGTATCAATTGTCAATCGTGCATCCTCCTTTACCATCAAATAACATGTGAGCTTGCCAAAATATAAAACATTTTCAAAAAACCTTTGGGGGCACCGAAATGGCGCCAACAAAGGCCCTTTGACAATGAAGTCAACAATAGTCTTTGAATGCTAGAGTTTTTAAGATCCGAATAAAATAATTAAATAAGAGAGTAATAAATGATATGAGACATAATGTAGATACTTGGGAAAATAGGCATAATGAGGCTTATAAAGGGGAACCCTAGCATGTGGTTTCCTAATAGGATTAGGAAACCTGGCCCCAAACCCTAATGAGCTGTACCACATGGCCTTTATAAAGGTATTAGGTATTGGGCTTAAATGGCTAAATAATTTTACTCACACAAGCTTCATTGTTAAATATTCACATTTTGGAGCACAGTTAATTTTTATTGAGGTTATGTGTACCTCTCTTTTAGTTGTATGTTGTTAAGCTTGAGTTAGCCACTTTAAGTTTTATTTTGGAATATTGGAGTTAACTAATTTGCATGTGACTCATTTTTGGATATTAGACCTTAGATTTTGATTTTGACTTGAGGTTTATAATAGTTTATTGTCTTGTAATGTAAGGGCTATTAAAGTGGAAGTTTTGGTTATTGTTACTATTAGTTACTAATGGTAGTGTTAGGGAGTGACATGAGTGACCTAAACTACAAGGTTGCGAGCTTTATAACACCCTGCGTATATGTGAGTGAGTGTGTGTGTGTGTGTGTGTGTGTGTGTAAAATTCGTCCAAAAGGGAGACACCAATTTTAGAGAGTTTTGAGAATTATTTTGTGAGAGAATTGTGATAAAATGATGCTAAAGTTTGAAGGTAAAAAGTGGGCAGCTTTTGAAGTGAAGTCTTGGATTTTTTTTACCTTCATTGATCTTCTTATCATGAATTCTTCAATGATTATTGTTGTGGATTTTTAAAATGCAAGTGCATTTTATCATAACATGTAATAAAATGATGAGCATCAAGTATTGTCCCACAGAGATTTTTGATTATTATCTACGGAATTGACTAACTCTAACTTTATTTGAATTCTCGAATTTGATTTTGAAATTTTTGATAGAAATGATAAAACAAAACAAAGAAAATGTAGGAATTTTAAATAAAAGTAAAATCAATCAATTATAGACCTAGGGTATCTAATTTCACCATAACTTCTCCATATTGAATTGTCAAACTCATTAATAAGAAATTAATCTCCTAATTGATAGTCTAGGACTCTAAATTATCCATTAATTTATCTCGAGTTATAACAAAAGTATGCTCAAATATTAATTCTTTAGATATTTCTTAAAGCATGAGAACGCCTAAAATTTCCTTAAGCTCTTTGATTCTTTGTAAAAACTATGTAGACCATGCAACAAGATTTTTATCTCACATGCAATTCATGGCATTCAACACAATGAATTAAACACATAATCTTCTTTTAATTTCATCATGATTAACCCTACAACTAATTAATGGTCATTTAATAGAAGCAAGGATAATGAAGAATACTCAATTAAAGAAACTAATTCGTCAATTAATTAACAAGACAAATGAGAATTTCAAAGTTAGATTATATCATAATGCTAGGAAATAAAAACTTCATAAATAAAAGAAATGAAAATCTTAACAAATATTATAATCATTAAAAGATAAATAGAAAAGTATTAGAAGCAAACTAATTTTAATCCTTCTTCAATCCTTGAGTTTCTCTTATTCTTTTCCCTTTGGTGTCTGCTTCTAACCTCCACCCAAAAGGTGGAAGTCTATTATGGATCTTGCTAAACCCCCATTCTAAACCATATCATAAACTATATATACTCCCATTCAAACAAGGCAAAATTCACCCTAAAAATGTGCCAAAACGTAACTTAAGTTTTGTAGCACATAGGCTCTAGAAAACCAGTGCCTAGGAGCTAGACTCTCTGCAAAATGAAATTTGGAACAACAGCTTTAGTGCCTAGGTGCCTAAATTACAGCACTTTGGTGCTAGCTAATTTGTCTTTGCATGCTGAAAATGCTTTTGAAAAGCAATGAGAGAGCTTAGGCTCTAGGCATTCTGTCTTGAACTGAAATGGACTTTGAAACAACAACTTCAACACCTAGACTCTGAATTTGAGCGCCTAGGCTCTATGATCTCTAACTTGACACTCTGATGCAACCAAAACAGCTCCAAAAAACTTAAAAATATTTCAAGAAAACAAAGATTCCATCATTTACAAATTAAACCTAAAAAATAAATATAAGTACAGTAAAATCTTAAATTACTTACAAAATAGCAAGTAAATAATGATAAATAGTTTATATAAAATCCACTCATCAATCTTGATGGTTTTTCTTAAGTTAATTATAAAATTCATTTTTTTTAGGACTATGATGGATCATTTCATTGCTGATTTAATAAAAGTTACTAGAACCTAAGTTTGCTTTGAATGGTTAAAAAATTAATATTATGTTTAATGCTTTCATAAATGTGACAAGTTTATGAATGAGTAATGTGTTATTTTGAATTGGAACTAGATGATACATGACATAGATATATCAAAATATATATTTAGAAGTGTTTAAGGCAAAGTGATTCGCCATTTTTCGTCCATCATCCAGTCCCAAAAATGTTTTGCATTCCCAATCAATTGTTCTTTTACTTTTTTGACAATAAATTGCACATTATTATTTTCGTTTACAATTCATTTAATCATTAATCTAACATTTTATGGTAATAATGAATTTTACTAGAAAAGAGGAATTAGTGCATTTCACCTTTCCAATATAACTCATAAATGAGGTAATTTAAAATTTAAATTGTGGTTTACACTTTTGACATTGTTAATGAACAAAATAAACATTCTTTGTGGGGATAAAAAGGTATTTATAATGAGGAATTTTTCTTTGTTAATGAGGTATTTATTCTATGTAAAAAGGTATTTATGAGATATTTATTTATTCTTTGTGGTTTATAATTTTAAACGATTTTCATTTGTGAGAATTACAATCAAATTATTGAATTAATTACATAAACCAATTAAAGAAAATAAAGCAACTGATTGTATAAATCAAAAGCAAACAAAGGATCGTAGTCTCCCAAAAAAAGTGTTGAAAAGAAGTATATGGATAAACCTGAAACAACACTATTAGACCACCAAATAAAGTAAAGAAAATATTACATAACCGAAGATGAAAAATTTTAGCCACTATCATATACAAAACCTTTTTTAATCTCATTTTCTTGAAATAGCATGTCAAACCCATGTGCAAATTGGTAATTCTATTTTTATATTTTACATATTTGATCAAATTTTGTTACTTACGATTATGTTTGAATCATAATAACACTTTGTTAAATTAAAAGTAAAACCAAAATTGATGTTAATACTGCTACAAATTTTAAGGAATTCCTTCAAAAATCATATTAGTTATGCCATCAACATCCATTACCTACAGTTTTGAAAAATTGAGAGAAAACTTGGAACACCATCTATTATGAAATGAACCATTCTAAGAAAAGATTTGATTGTGTCTCATGGAGAAAATTTGTTGAAGACAACAATTTAAATGTCGGAGATGAGTGTGTTTTTCAGCTTGTTCACAGTAGCACGTCTAAACTTGTCTTTAAATTTCAAATTTTTAGAGTTAATAATCCTTCATACTTCTGTAAAAGAACCACTGGAGAAACTGCTAAAAGTCATATTGACATTAATGATTAAAGCATTCATGTATTTCGCTAATTTCATTATTTATTTCTTTATTATGTTAATCTCAGTCTTGGTCCTTATCCTGGATGCCTAAGTCTACTAAGAGCTATCCTGACCTTGTAGCCAAATGGACTTTTAATTCATTGTCTAAATGTTTGTTCTTTTATGATTCTTTGAGGAATATTTCTTTTTTTTTCTTTTTCTTTTGTGTTAGCTTGTGCATGAAGAGGTTTAATCTTCTATAGCTTCGTCGTCTTTTTTCTGGGGCCACTTTTATATCATTAATGCAATGCTTCTTACCAAAACAATAAAATAATTTTTTAAATTTCTAGCTATGGTTTTTTTTTTCTATTTGCTTCGACAACAATCTTGCTAATATACAACACACAAAATTCTCATTTTACCCAAAAATAAGACAAAATTCTCATTTTATGTAACCATTTATTATTGCCTACAATCTGTTTGTTGAATGATGTGACATAAAAAATATAAATAAAAAATTTTCTATTACCTTGGGCTTCTATGTTTTCATCTTTCTATGTTTTTGGAAAAAGAAATTGAAAAATACTTTTTTCAACTTCTTGTTTTGAAAATTTTAAAATACCAAGTGTTAAATGATAATATTTATTGTTTCCACAAATAACATATTAAGGTTTCAAATACTTCAAATATACATTTTACTGGAAAATTTCACATATGTTTTTATAAATATTTACACCTATCAAGTAGAAAAAATGGAAACAATTTTAACTTTTAAATTAATCCAAATCCCAAAAACTATAAAAAAGAAGAAGAAATTAACTCAAATTACACCCAAATATTAAAATATATACAATTCAATAGTTTATGCATCATAGAATTTATGGCTGCATGGTTTATGCCACGTTTAATGTGTAATTGCATATTGAATTGAACTTAGTCATTGATCATACTGCACTTACATTTAGTTGTCATCAGAAAATCATAGTTGGTATCTATATATAAGTAAGGTTAAGTGAATGAGAAACACTATTTTTAACTAAAATAGGATTAAGTGTAGTTAACTTGAAAAGACAAAATTAGTATTCTAGTAATTAAATTGGATTTGAATTGGTGAAATCATATATCATAGGATCATCATCATTGTTTACAAATTAATCTCTCATAGTTATTTATCTTTTTTAGTCATTTATTTTAACTTATTGTTAATGCTTTGTTCATCATACAAATACTTAGTTTAAATATTACAAAAGTTCAATTATCTTTAATACTTTAATTAATACTCGTGGGAAATATATCTTTTTTAAACACTTTATTACTTGTTCAATTTGCTTACTTACAAGAAAACACATTTTGATCAACACCTTCACTTTATCATTGAAGTTCATGTTTAGTCTTAAAAGACCCATCTACAACTAATAGGTTTGCTTGCATGTGGTAACTCAACCACATCTCAAACCTTATTTTGTACCATAGACGTAATATCATCATTTATTGCACATAAACATAAGTTATATTATAAAGTGCTTATCACTTCTTAATAAGTGATCAAATCCAATTCATTTTATATTCCCGCAAATAAATCTCATAATCATAATTATAATAGGCTTATGAACCTTTTGTGACATAATCGAAGGTACCTCATGAACAATTATATACTGAACATTGTGTCTTTCACACATGAGTTCATCTAGATTAATTATTGATTTTTAAAGACTGTCTCTACGGTAATTTTTTATTTCATACAACTTTCCAAATTTAGACCATGAAAGATTTAGATTTTTTAAAATGCTTAAAGAAGGTTGGAAAACCCACATTTAGAAGAGCATTTCAAACCTCATTTTCTCAAATCCCATTTTGAATATTTTGCCAATATTTAAATTTTTCATTTTCTATAGCTCAAAAACTTTTATGAAATTAAAAATGAAACTACCCTAAACACTACCCTTGTAAAGTTATGACATTTTAAAGTTAGAATTTTTAGAATTTGAGAAGGGGTTCAAAAAAAATTTGCAAATTTTTCTAAAATTTTCAAACCCGTTCTAAAAGTTTCATCTACTTCCAATCGGAATTTGAAAAGGCAACAAACATCGCTCAATCACTATAACCAATCAATTTTTGAAGATTGACATACATTTTATGCACAAAAATTAGTAATCTACCTTACAAGCACCTACAAAATATACCCAGACCACCATTTTCATGTGATAAACACTAAGTTGTTGATCCCAAAATTATATTTCTCATATTAACTTTGGTGAGTGCAATGGTGGTGGAATCTTTGATGGGCAGTGGTGCGATCTATAATGGTAAGATAATGCATTTTTCCTAAACATGACAAATTTTAATATGATACGTTAACACGAAATAAATTGCACTTATTTTTATATATTTCAACATGAAAGCTTAACGAGTTTGGTTTATTGGATGACATTTTTTAACACGAACACGATAACGATATTAAGGTTAACATGATACGAACGTGCTTGTGTGTTTTTAGGGTTGAGATTTGCATTTTTTAGCATGAAAGTTGTAATAGGTTATATTTGGGTGAAAATTTTGGACAAGAACACACCACAATATAACATGACACATTGCTAGATTTTTCTCTTCCTCGTTGACCATGATAAAAAAAAAGGAGGGGATTAGTCGATGGGGGAGATGGGGATGGATAACGTAAATATATTTTTTGAAGAACTTGCTTTTATTATGACTAAAAGTATTTTAAGAAAGAAAATTGGCTAAAATTAAAAGATTTTCAAAATATTGCTATCCCTCAATATTGGTTATTTCATGCAATTTTTTTTAATATATAACTAAATATATTATATATTAGTATTATAAATAATAATATGGAATATAATAATTTGTTATGATTTACAATATGATTGGATTTAATTTTCAATTTAAAATTATTAAGTGTATTCATTTCAATACATGTCACATAACTTGAGCAAAAGGATCTTGTTCAAAGATTAACAAAGTAATCATTTAGAGATTTTCTTATTACTATTAGAAGCACAAAAGTATATGCAAAGCTCTAAAAAAAAAACACATTGGCTACCACAATATATCAAAATAAAAAGTAAAAAAAACAATGAATAAATTACACTAGAGGTCATTGAATTATATCGAGTATTACAAGTAGGTAACTAAATCTTTTTGTGTGTGCATTTTAGTACCCAAACTGGCCAAAACATTGCACCGTTAGTACCTGGGTCAATTTGCGACAGAAATACACAAAATAACATGTGGCGCACACATGACATGTACCTACTTGTAAAATCTGATGTAATTTACTTAATAAATAAAATATCAAATTAAATTCAAAATAAATATATTTATTTTAAAAATATATATTTTAAATTTTTAAATAGATATATAATTATTTAAATATTTATTTAACTAAATACTTTTTTTAACTAAAATCAAAAGACTATGAACAACAGCCCATTCCGGGTCAAAATTTGCTGAGAACAACCAACAATCGCTATTTTGACTGAAACCGAACAACAAATGCAGAACCCAACGATACTACAACTTACATCATCGAGATCGCTAGAGACAAATCCTTTTTCAAGTTCCTTTTAACACAATTCCAAAGGTTGTGGGCAGATTCACTGATTGTATTTCGTTCTGATTTTATGGGCTCGTGCGAGTATTGCTCATACTAAAACGCTCAGAAATTTAAAGAGGTTATTTCTGTCTCTAATGGTGTTGACGATGCAAGATGCATTATCGTTGGATTTTGCATTTTGTAAACGGCTTTAGTCGGCACTGTGATTGTTGGTTGTTCTCAACAAATGTTGAATCTGTGATGGGTGGTTGTTCACAACCTTCTGATTTTAATGAAAATAATATTTAATTTATTAAAATATTAAAAAAATAAGATCAAAAGTTAGATAAGTAAGTATTAAAATAATTATATTTTTAATTAAAAGTTTTAAATATATATATTTTTTTAAACAAACATATATATTTTTTTAATTTAATTTTATATTTGATATTATATTTATTGATTGAGTAAATTATACTGCATGTACTTGAACTATATAAGATTTTATAAGTAGATACATGTCACGTGCATGCCACGTATTATTTAACGTGTATTTCTGACAAAAATTGACTTAGATACTAATGGTGCAACTTTTTGGCTAATTTGGATATTAAAATCAAAAAAAAAAAAAGTTAAATACTTACTTATAATACTCGATTAGTTAGGTATATGTCATCTAATCTATATAATCTATTAAAACTCTACTCCCTCCAAAATCTTTTCTATTCTTTTCTTTCAAGTTTTTTTCCCGCTCATTCAACATTAATATTTATGTATATATATATATTTTAAAGTTAAAATATGTATTTGGATAAACTTCTAAAATTGAAGTTTAATAATAGAAAGATTCATAATTTACTTTTTTTTTCACTCTTCTATATCCCAAATTTCTAATTTTTTAACTAAATATAATATTTTCTATCCATATTTTTAATATTTTATTCTTAATTTTTACTTTTTCAAAATTTTCAAAATTAAAATGTTCATGCATTGAAAAAAAAAATATTGCAGTTTTCCCCCAGTATTTTTCATGCTCATTCAACATTTATATATATATATATATATTAAAGTTAAAATTTATATTTGAATAAATCTTCAAAATTAAAGTTAAAATCTAATAAAATATTTTAAATATGGATAAAAAAACTCTACACTTTTAAATATAACATATTATATATATATATATATATCTATTTTTTACGTTAAAATATATATTTAGGTACATATCCAAAATTAAAGTTAAATATAATAAATATTTAAATATGGATAAAAGAAAACTCTACACTTTCAAATATAATATACATATATATATCTATTTTTTTAAATAAAAATATGTATTTGAGTACATCTCTAAAATTGAAGTTAAATCTAATATAATATTTTAAATATGGTTAAAAACTCTACACTTTCAAAAAATGTAATTGGCTTTTAAATGTTTTAAGCAGTTAAAATCTATTATTCTATATTTACGTAAATCTCCAAAATTAAAGTTAAAATCTAATAAAAAATTTAAAATATGGATAAAAACTCTACACGTTCAAATATAACATATGTATATATATATATATATAAATCTATTTTTTTAAGTTAAAATTTATATTTGAAATTTTTTAACTAAAAATATGTATTTGAGTACATCTCCAAAATTGAAGTTAATTTGATAAAATATTTTAAATATGAAAAAAAATTTGCACTATCAAATATAATATATATATAGGGTTTTTCTATAAAACCCACATGTTTGGGAGCTTATGGAGCCTAATAGATGGGTTTTTTCTTTTTTAATTTTTTTTTTATACCAAATACTTCTAAATACTATAAATTTTAAAAATATACTAAAAATAACTAAAAAGTTATGACTAAAACACCAAAACATACCAGATTGTTGTGTTTTGTATAGCATTTTTTTTAACCCAATAGTTCTAAATGCTATAAAATCAAAGCCAAATTCTTTTTTTTTAAATTCAAGAAAAAATAAAAGTGTCTTTGATGGGGAGCTTATGGAGCTCAACATGTATGTTTTATAGCAAATCCCTATATATATATATATATTAACTTAAAATCTATATGTAGATAAATCTCCAAATTGAAGTTAAAATATAATCTAATAACAAAATTCGTAATTTACCTTTCCATATCCCAATTTTTTACCTTTTTAACTGTATATAATATTTTCTAGGGCATATTGCATATACCATCCCTGAGGTTTAGTAAAATTTCATTTGGGTCTTTCATGTTAGAAAAATTACATAAACCACCCTTGCCATTAGCCAACCATCCAAAATAGGCATTCTCTCTCCTACGTGGATTGTGAAAATACTAGTATACCCTCGGACCATTAGAAAATGTGAATTTTTAATTTAAAGTTGTTTCAAAATTTTAAAAAGTATATATGATCGTCAGGGGAACGGCTAGTAAGTTGCATTCCCACCCCCTGAAGTTAGCAACTACCGATACATGTAGGTATATTAGTTTTTTTTTTTTGCAATCACACCCCCTCAAAGAAAACATTAGCTAGAAATGCATGTCTAACGGGCAATAATGTTACATTTAAACCCTTTTGTCCTCAAAATACTTATAAAACCACCCATTATAGCCACAACAACACATCCATTCCAAAATTTACCCAAAAAAAAACACATCCATTAAAAGCTCAACAAATTATGGCTTCATCAAGTGGTAGCAGTCAAGTTAATGGAGGCTTGATCAAGTTTAAAAATAAAAGATGTTATTGTGAAAAAAGAGTAGATGTAAGGATATCTGAATCAATAAACAACCCACCTAAATTATATATTTTTTGCTTGCAAGGAAATTGCAAGAATTACTCATTTTGGACACCTGATAGCGATGAATATATGATACGAGATGATGCAGACAGTGAATAGAGGCATAGAGGATCGAAGCAAGATGTAGAAATGTGTAGAAATATGAATATAAAAAATTTGTATGCAAGGGTGCAAAATGTAGAAGCAATGCAACATATATTAAAGGTTATGATGCTTGTAAATTTGATATTTTTTGGCATATCAATAGCTATAATTACATATGCAATGTATGAGATATAACAACAGTATTCAAGAACAATAAAACATTTCCATTTCATATATTAAGTGCATTTATCAATTGGTTCAAAAGAAGTTACATGTGTTCTACTTAGGACATAAACCCAAGCAATGTCAAAAGGGATGCAACGTCAACCTATGCCTACCATGTACACATTATTAAATGTGCTGTGTCTAAAAAAAATAGGGTGACATAGCCCTATACCATCTACACAATATGTACCCATATAATTTGTATTTAAGAAATAATTTGCATCCAAACTTGGTAACAAATTGCACTCTTCAATACAACAAAAGAGTTCAACAACATTCATTTAACTACATATTATATTAAGCTAATCACAAAAGCTTTACTTTCATGCCTCTCTTTCAATCTCTTACTGCTTGTTGGGGGGTTGCTTCTGATGGGGCTGAGAGGTGGATGTGGAAACATGAGGCTGTGAGGTGGATGTGGAAACATGAGGCTCAAAGGTGGATGTGGAAACATGAGGCTCAAAGGTGGAGGTTGCTTGCTGAGTTGAGGTTTAAGCATTGTCACGAGCAGAATTTCCCTAAAAATAATCAAGAATGACAATTATAATTTACAAAACTAACATTGTAAGCTAAAAACAATATTAAAATTGAAGTTAGTACATGTGTGTCTTTGCCTTTTTGGGCAAGATCTTCCATTGGGCCCAAATGCTTTGTAAACCCCACACCTCAATGTATAAGACCTTTTATGAGAAGCTGGCTCATCAGCTTCCCTCTTCCTTGCCATTTTTGGCCTACCTGACCTCATTTTGTGTTATGAGGGATGCATTGGGTCTGCATTAACATCCGGCCATACAAATTCATTAGGTATCGGCCTAATCATTCCACTATAAGTCTGTAGATAAGCAACCCTTGTCTAACTGGAGTGCACAAATGGTATAGGACAAATCCCCTACATGCCATGGCATGTTTGCAGGAGATACCTTATATATGCCATGCTCCACAGTCATACATACCTTTGTCTAGATGTACAAACATTATTCTTGATTGATGGAGGACCTTATACTCATCATTGTCTGCCCAAATCACTCCTATATGCCTCATTTCCTTTTTTAACTTGTTAATTTTGATTTGGACAGCTTGTGGAACCTCTGCTTGCCAATCTTTGGCAGTGAGTTCTCTATTCTTCAATCTCTTCATAATCTTTCTTCTCAAATACTCTACCAACTGTAGAATGGGTATGTTCCTATATGTATCAATCTGACTGTTGAAAGATTTTGTCATGTTGTTTGTCACATGATCAGCCTTTATAGTCTACTCAAAAGCATGTTTGCTTCAATGTTGAACCGGAATCTCACTTGCCCATTCACAAGCTTCCACATCTATCTCTTTTATGTTTTCCATTAAAGCATTAAAGTCTAGGACATTGGTGGCCCTAGAAGCTTCCCTGAATAGGTTTCTAATCTTTACCCCAGGAAACCTATTTTTGAAGTTGGCAAATGACAGGACCCAACCCTACTGGATCCTGCCTGCGTGACTTAATGATTCCATTAAGCCACAAGCAGTAGTTAAAGTCTGATAAGTCACTTTTTCAAACGAAAAAAAACCAACAGACCGAAAGGTTTTCTCTACTACCAAAAATTTTATTAGAAATTTCGGCAGCATTTCGGCTGTTTCTAACACTCTCCAAAATGCTAAAAGTCATAACCTGCAAGGAAAAACATTTCTATACAAAATTCATTCTACCAGCACGTCTTTCCCACACAAATAAACCACATTTCAGTACACAACCCAACACTTAAACAAATATATTGTCTAAGTATGGTGTAGCTGGACTCAGTCTAAAACTGAGCTGCCTACATACCCTTTCTACAAGGGATCAAGCTACCTGTAGTTCCGATCGCATAATCATGCTAAATATGCCGCATCAGATACAATTACTATTAGCCATTCCTAAACAATTTAACAGAATATAACTTACAGCTTGGCGGCATGATTCCTCGTCCGAGCTAGCAACACCCTGCTTGGCGGCATAATTCCTCGCCCAAGCAGCTCTCAATCACAAAAATCATTTATTCTAGGGAACCATAACACAATATATAAATTCTACACAATAATATATAATTTCCACACGTCGTGCATTAATCAATTTACACCCAATTTCCATATTTTTCAATCACAACAATTCAATTTAAAACAAACATTCACAAAGTAATTTATTCATTATACCCAAATCCACATACGCAATCCAATCAATTCTCAACAATCAAACAGTAATTCAACTAAATTCAAACACAATTCTTTCAGAAATTTATCTACCATTCTCAGTGCAATAATCACATAATATATACACATATAATATTTCCGTAACCGTCATTATCAACCACGAACTTCAATCACATAATCCAATCATTTATTCTGAATACACCAATTCACATCACAGCAATTACCAAACATAATTACACACATCCTACATTATAATCCTGGTATATCAATGCGTTCCACCGCAACCACCAAAACACAATTGTACACATTTCTATCACGATTGTCTACAATTCTCATTTAACAAATGTTAACAACACCGCTCACAACCAGGTAAATTCTGATATTTATATATAATATACAAATTATATATCGAAATGAAGCTCATGAAATTTAGAACGCAACTGTGAACTTACCTCGTCCAACCGCCGCCGGTGGTGGCCGGAAAACGGTCAGAAAGCGGCGGCCGAACACCCGTAACTCACACCGCCTACACGACTGAGATTTAGGAGGAACGGGTGCCGGAATCGAACTCAGGAGGTCCAAAAGAGGGGAACCGGACCAGTTTCATCGCCGGAAACTGCGGGAATCCAGCGACTGGAGAAGCCACGAGTCCGCCGGCTTCTCCACGTTTTCCGGCGAATTCACGGCGTTTCACGGGCACCGCTTGGAGCAGAATGGTGGAGGGGAACACGGGCTACCTTTTCCGGGTGGTGGGACTGCCTAAACTCGCCGAAATCCGGTGAATTCGAAAAGGGGCTGACCAGGTTTCTTGTGATTACCGGCGATCTAGGCTCCATCACGGCGAACCACCGGTGCCAAAGAAGAGAGGAGGTCGGCGGCGTCGTTTTCCGGGTAATTTTCGGCCCGATCTGGCTGGAAAACCGCTGTTACCGGCGAAGGAAGGCAGCGGCGCAGGTGCACGGGAAGCCGGCCATGGGAGGGGGGGTGCGCGCGTGCCTCCCTCCAGACCGTTATGGACATTTTAAAATAAAGGCAGGGGCAAAATAGTAATTTTAACCCTGCCATAGCAAATTACCAAAATGCATTTCACGTTATTTCAGCCATAACTTCTCGGTCTTAACTCGGAATTGAGCATACTACTAGTCTACGAACTCGTATCGACTAGCTCTACGCAACGGTACCTTAGTCGAAGCCAACACATACCCACACAAAAAGTCAACCCCGAGCCTCTCATGGTCAAACTTGAAAATTTTATTATATTTTCTTGGTACAGGGTGTTACAGCAAATATATGTCTAAAACAAAACCGGTTCCAAGCATTGGGAAAAATCTCTGTCAAAGCTTTCAAAACACATTTTTGTCTATCTGTCATGAAAATGATGATCATACTTTCATGAACTCCTATATCATTTATCAAATTTAGGAACCAGCTCCAGCTGTCATAATTTTCTCCCTCACAAACACAAAAAGCCAAAGGAAATATGCTGTTGTTTGCATCTAATGCAACAACACTTAACATCACTCCACCAAATTGTCCTTTTAAGTGGCACACATCTAAGCCAATAAATGACCTATAACCCTTCAGATATCCATCTCTTTGAGTATAAAAACTTAGAAAAAACCTTTGGAATATAGGGTTATTAGAAAGTTGGTTCCTATGGACTTTAACTTGTACCATTGTTCCAGGATTGTTGCTTATCAAAATATTACCATACTTGTGAAGCTTAGCATAATTGTTACCATGATTACCACATAACCTTGCCAAACATCTATTATTGGTCATATACAACATATGCTTAGGAATAGCCACTCCACATTGTTCTCTCACATTTTCCCTCATATCCTTAATTTTAATATTAGGATTGGTCCTAATTTTATCTTCAAATTTTTTAAAAATCCATTCACAAGTAACTAGTGGATTTTTGATACAACAGTACAAGAATAAACATCATTGAATGTCTTAATTTGAAAAAATTTTCCATCTAGCATTGGGGATGCATGGATCCTCCAATTACAGCCAGCAACAGCACAAATGCAGGTCACTCTAGCCTTCTCATTTTTTATCCTAAAGAGGTTGAACCATTCCTGTATAACAAACTCAACTAGAACTTTCCTAAACTCATCAACATTGTCAAATATAAGTCAAACCTCCAAGTGGGCTTTTCCATTTGGGAGAGGCCTATATACATTACCATTCATTAATCTAGACAACTTTGCAACAGGGGTTTCCTCCTCAGACTCACTCCCAATAGAACCATCATCATTGTTTGATTTATACCCTACATCATTACCAGTGTCAACATCCATATCTACATCCATATCCACATTATCAACACCATCATCTTTTTCTTGAACATCATCATCATCACTCCAGCTAAACTCTTCATCCATGTCTAATTCAATCTCTTCATCCAAATTCACATTCCCAACATATTCTGATTGTGCTTCATCGGGAACATTTTCTGTTTTAGCTTGGAGTTGAGTGGTACTAGTTTGCAACATCTTTGGTTCATAATCAGAACTAGAGATGTCAGAGTTAGAAGGCTGACTAGTAGCTAAAGGTAACATAGTACATTGAAAATGAATTGTGTCTTGTTTATGCTTCCTCAACATCCTAAAAACTTCTAACAAATCCACATCATTTTCTACTTCATAACTAGCCCTTACAGTCCATGGCAAGTTCACTTTGCCAAACATTAAAATTTTCTCTCTTAACCATAACCTCTCATTGCAAATCAACATCTTAATATTTGTATATAAGCAAACAAAGCTATACTTTTCTTCATCACACAGTAATGGCTCAAATTCTTCCCTATGCACATGGATAATGATCTTGAACAACATGACTATGACAATTTGAACAAACATAAAAAAAATTAACCTAAAGCTATACTTAACAGCAATTCAAAAGATTCACATTCATAGAAATCCAACAGAAAATGCATGATATTTCCATCAAAATTCATTTAATTTGTTATATAGCATACTTAATCATGCATACATGTACTAAACATCAAGCATACACAAAAATGCATTTCCCTCGAATCAGCCTTAAAACATCCCAAAATTAGGCCTAAATTTTTCCTTCAATCAGCCCCAAATTTTCTCTCAAATCAGCGCTAAAATTTCCCAAAATTTTCCCTTCAATCAGCACTAAAATTGCCCTCGAATCATCTCTAAAATTTTCCAAAATTAGCCATAAATTTTCCCTTCAATCAACCCTAAAATTTCCCTCACATCATCCCTAAAATTTCCCAAAATTAGTCCTAAATTTTCCATTCAATCAACCCTAAAAATTTGAAATCTAAACCCTAAAATCAACCTTTGAATCAGTCCCAACAAATAAGAAAGTGGAAACTAACATTTCATATGCCTTTATTCCTCGAATCCACGATTATTTCCCAATTTCTTCCTCTCTGATTTCAAACCAAGAACAATCCAACCCCTTCGATTTCAAACCGAAGATTTCTTCATTACGGAATCCAGCATCTTCGATTCTCTTTTTGTTCTAACAAGAGTTGGAGGGACTAACGAACATCATTTTTATGTCAATTTGTTTTATGGGAAAGGAAACAACGTACACATGATTTGGAGGGAAATCGTGTTTCCAGATTTCCGAATAAGACATCGAAGTGATTTTTGATAGACAGGGGGTTGGTTCTCGAACAAACAAGTGTTCATATATGTGTAAAGACAATTTTACCCTTGCTCCGTTATAATTAACTAATGTTGGCTTACGACATGGGTGATTTTTGTAATTTCTCTTACCTATGGGACCCGAATGTAATTTCACTAAACCTCAGGGGTGGTATATGTAATATACCTTATTTTCTATCCATATTTATATTATTTTTAATTCATATTCTTTCAAAATTTTCAAAATAAGAAGAGTTCATGCATTCAACACATAAAATAGTTGATTCATTTAATGATCATACTCTTTCTAATATGCCTGGTGATGAACAAACATGTTTAAATTCTTACAGTATATATAAATCTGAATGGTATTCACTTTCCAATGAAGATCTACACACTCCAAAATTTTTGAACAACATTAAGTATTCATTCCAACCATGACATTGACTTCTTCAGATTTGAAACTTCCATTTAAATTTCAAAGGAGACAATTTTCATTTTCTGTTTGTTTTATTATGACGATAAACAAGAGTTAATGACAAAATTTTAACAAATGGTGAACTTTTCCTTTTGAGCTCTGTTTTTAGTCATGATCACTTATATGTGGCAATGTTTAGAGTGAGAGACAAGAAAAGATTAAAGATTTTGATCTTATATTGAAATAGACAATGGTGTAACTCAACATATAATATGATTTTTAAAAAAATATTCCAAAATCTTTCATAGGTACTTATAAACTTCATTCATATATTAAAATATCATTCTTTTATATACAGTCTCATTTTCTAAAACTTAATTTGTTTCCTTAATAGTTATTGTTTTCTATTTTTATTGTTGCATATGTTGTTTGGTATAGTATTCAAAGTCATTATTATGTTTCATTTCAAGTAAAATGACATACGAAAAATATCTCAAATGAAATGAATCAGTAAATTTAAAAATAATTATTTTATTATTTTATATATTTTTTATTTTATCAGTTTATTTTATAATATTTTTTATTTATAATGCCAGAATATGATGAAAAATACTACTCGATAATATTATTGGTGCAAGTTTAATTTTGAAAAAATACATATTGTTTTGAAAAAACATATTTGAAAATTTTTTCCATATTACATTTTAAAAAAGAAAAAATTAAAAGAGAAAGACTTTTTAATTTTTTTTAATTATTAAATGTAATAATATTTTTAATAATAAAATTTTCCAGCCATGATCTAGTTTACTCAAAAATTACTGTTGCAGCCTGCCCCTGTCAGCCCACGAGGGACATTTCCGTTATTTGAGGCAACGAAAGGGTCATTTGCACGGAGTTTCATTTGGACAGGTAGGGATAATCCAGTAACTTCACGATGGAGGAGGAGGAGCTAGGACCCTCCTTGTATAAAATGCTAGGTTTCTTTTTTGACACTCACTGTCTCATCTCGTCGTCACTTTTCTGTGGCTCTCTTTCTGCATCTCTCAGGTGAACCCTAGGGTTTTTCTCCCTATCCCATTTTTTAAATTTATAAAATATGTTGAAACCCAATTATTTATATAATATGTGCGTTTTTCTATTTACGATTTTGATCCAAAATCTCTTGTCGGTTTTTTGCCCTTTTCAATTCTGTGAGTTATATATTTTGTAATCTTTTGTAAATTTTGTGAAATTTGTATGTAATCCATTTTCCAGTGTTTGATAGCTCTGAGAAGCTTGACGAAATTCAGTACTATGATCTAGTATAACTGTTCGCGTTTGCCAGGGTTTGTGGGAAATTAGCTAGGGTTTAAGCAGTTGGTGCTTGTTTATTTTTTTTAATTTTTCCCCATTAATCAGAGCTTGTTCACTTGCTCAAACCTGATTAGTCCGAGATTTTTGGTACCTCAGGTTAAATTCAATTCTCTGTCTGCGCGTTTTCAGGTGTTAGCTAACTGTTTTAATATTGATATTTATTGATATAATTCTTGTTTGAGGATCTGGGTTACTGGGTTTTTCTGGACATCATCTAAGCTTCTAGCTGTAAGGTGCCCATGTGCTGATGTGTTCCATTACCAAACTAAGCATCTGGTTATGAAGCTCTGTTAATTTCAGTTAATGCATTGTTTGTCCTAAAATACAAATACCAGCATAATATTTATGCACGCCTTAAGTCCACGCTTTTCATGCTTATGTTATGTTTGAGCTTCTTTGCACATTAGTTGCATGTTCATGTACTTGGAGAAATTTATTGTTGGGCCTGTCTTATGTTGACAGTTCAAGAGATCAGTCTGTTATTTCAATTTACCAACATGAGCTGGGATATATACAAACTAATGTGTAATTGTGCAGTTAGATTTGTGGTAATGCTGGCTTGAGTATCGTTATTTACAAGAAAACAAAGAAAATGGCAAGGAGGAAGAATTCATTGGTTTTCATGGACGTGTCTATTGATGGTGATCCTGTTGAGAGGATGGTTTTTGAGGTACCATTGAGTTTTGTCTAAACTACATGGCAAAATTCAATTGTGTTTTTGCAAAATGAATTTTTTTCCCCTGTTCTTACTAGATTACTGATTTTTTTTTCTTGCACAGCTTTTCTTTGATGTTGCTCCCAAGACTGCAGAAAATTTCCGTGCACTATGTACAGGTAATTTAAATTGACTGGACATATTGTATCGTTTTCCCTTTATTTTCTTATGTATCTATAGGTTTGTTGATATGGATAATTTTCATTCATTAAGCAATTTCTAGTTTAACTCTTTCTTTTGTATCTATTCTTGTCTGCATCCATATAATTGTACAGTTGCCCTCTCTGTGCTTCTGGATTTTGATCTTCAACAATTTTATAAAAAATGGAATGAGAATTTTTTTCCTATCAGGTAGTATGGTATTCTAATTATATAGTTGGTTTTGATTTAATTGTTCCATTGTTATTATATATTCAGGAGAAAAGGGAATTGGTCCTCGAAGTGGAAAACCACTGCACTACAAGGGGTCTTTTCTCCATCACATTGTAAAAGGTTATGTTGCACAGGTATGTTGTCTCCTTAGGTTGTAATTAGTTTTTTCGTTTGTACAGATTGTTTATGGTTATGCTTTTTTGTTTTGTTTTGATTTTTTTTTGTTCTCTCCCCCCCCCCCCACCCCCCTGCGTCCCTCTCTCTTTTTTTGACTTTTGTTCTTAGTTTTCGGGTTGAGCATGACTTAGAAGTGGTCTGTCTTTTAGTCAGTTACCCTTGTTTATGCTGTAGGATACAGGGCTGATGGTCACGACTGCTTTTCTTGTGATGTAGTTTTAAGGTTGTACTTACTAAGTTGTCTATCCTCAAAATTTTATAAGCTTCACCATGCCCAACCATGTTTCGTATGCATACTTTTCTTTATTCTGAGAAGACATTAATAACGGGTGTTATTTTGCAGGGTGGCGATTTTGTCAAAAGAGATGGTATGTATTATTATAGTTTCCTTTAATCCTCTTTGTGTATATATGTGCATGTGTGTTATTCTGTCCAAATTGTGCATGTTCGAGTCAATATCTGTTTGATATTTTGTCTTTATTTTTTTATTTCTTTCTTGTTTAGCAATCAAGGATATCTTGGTAAAGCCGTAAAGGTAGAAGTATTTTGTTTGGAGTATTTGGTTGAAATAAAGAGAAATATATTACTGAACTAGTATTTTACAAATCCTTCATGATAACATTTGCTTCTAATGTAAGACTAAGATATTAGATGTATTGAAAGGTGGATCAGGTGGAACATTTTTGTGTGTTTATTGTACTTCGTGGTTAAATTAAGAGACTAATATGTTCATCTACTTACACAAGAGGAGAAGGCAGGAAACTGCATTTTGTCTAAGAATAATGTTGATAATATCAAATTAGTGATGGTGGAATTGAAATTAACCATAATTTTCATGCGGTGGGAGGTTTTATTCTCCATATAATAGTTTTATAGCCATGTGTGCATACCTCAGATGAGAATGAACTCAAAGATGACAAAAAAGTGTGCTTTAAAGGTGATTAGTAAATTTTGTATGTTGTACAGTGCTATATGTAGATGGGATGTTTTGCACATTATAGTTTTAATAATGACCTTTAGGGCTTTACTCATTTCAAAATGACAAATGTGGGCATCAGTTTTAATTTTTTTGTATTTAGGAAAACAAAGAATGCTAGATACATTACAGTTCTACTATTTCTAGTTGAGTATTTTCTTGCTGTATGGCCCATATAATTATTTTTGCTGCTGGTAATAGAATCATGTTTGAGGTGGATGAAGGTGACAAAATTAACAGGGTGCATGAATTTGAAATGAAGCATATCAGAATATATGTTAGATTTTCTCTCATTCAAGTTATTTGTGCTCTGAGCAAGGTAACATCTTTGTAAATGTAAAACAATCTGATAATGTTTGTAGTCATTTGTTTTATCAGCAAGAAGATTAGAAATAAAGGTATTACTGAGCCAGAATTTTGGAATCCTACTGATTAGCATGTGCTTCTCTTGTAAGATGTGAGAGTTCTTTAATGAAAGCTGGGTTAAGGAGAACGTTTTAGCATATTTCTTAAATTGTTAAAATGAATAGGAACTACTACATGATGTATCAGAGTGCTATTTGGATGCAGTTAGACTCCGGTTCCAAATTGGTGGTTGTTGGCAAATAGTTCCCCCCCACCCCCTCTTGAAAACCCCTCCTTTAATATAGGGGAAAAGTAGAACAATAGATACAACCCCCTCTTGAAAACCCCTCCTTTAATATAGGGGAAAAGTAGAACAATAGATACAATTATAATTCCACTTCATCTAAATTCTTTATATGATAGTAGACTTTCTTCATACAATCCAATTTATGTATTTCATGCTGAATATTTTTTATTTTATTTTTGCTGATATTAAAAGTAATTGTTAGGACACTGGGATCTTACTTGAGGTGAATTTGAGGGTAACAAAATTATCACCATACACAGATATGAAATGGAACGTATTCATAATAGATTCCACTCACCTTGATGATAAAAAATAGGGAAAGAAAAATATATTAAAATTAGAAGTAGAATATCTGAATACTGTTTGGGTTAAGGTTGTGTTGGTTGGCTGGCCTAGGACATCAGTGAGACTTTTAAAGTGTATGATTATCTTGGGTTCTCATTTTTACACTATTGGCCAGAGCATTATTTTGTTGTCTTGTATCTTAATATTTATATATTTTTCTTTTGTTTCACAGGGACTAGTGGGGAAAGCATATACGGTGGAAAATTTCCAGGTAAAAGACTATCATTACTTTTTAGAGTTTTGCTATTTGTCATGTCACCACTCGTGATGATCATCAGTGGATCCATTGCTGACTTGGCAATTACTAATTGGTTGCATTTAATTATGTTTTTAAAACTAAAAATGCAAAACGGGAAAGTAAACACTTTTGGGCAGCCAGTTAAATTGCTGCATGGCGAAGATCCATTACCAGTGGTGACAAATAACATTTTTCTATTTTTTCTTTCTGTTTTTGGTTCTAGGATTTCTTATTAAAAACTGATATGGATTTATGTCTAAGAAATATTTATTTATGCGACATGGACCCTTCAAGTCACTTTTCTATATCCACATCTGGCATTCGGATGTGGATAAGGGTTGGTTACTGTCAGTGCTCCAATATGTTGGGAAACTATGCGAAACTAATATCCACATTGCTGTATGATTGTGCCTCTTTTGAGCTTATTAAATTTCTCAGTCTTGGCATGTGAAAATATATGGTGCTAAGTATGTTTGGTTAAATGATAACTAAGTATGTTTGGTTAAATGTGAAAATAAGTTTTTCTGTCCTTTGAGCTTTTTAACAAGTGGTTTATTTCAGACGAGTCACCTAGGCTAAAGCATGAAGAACCTGGTCTTCTATCCATGCCTGTTTTTGATCGTGATTCTTTGGGTTCTCATTTCATCATTACCTTTGCGGCTAATCATAACCTAGACAGGTCTGTCTGTCTTCATGGTATCTACTTTTTGCATTTTATTCTAAGATAAGGTCTATACTTCTCAATCCTTATTTTGAAAGTCTGTTAATCTCACACGTTGGTGATATGTGAAGTCCTTTCTTTCAATATGTTTAACTTTTTGCTTCTTCAGTATAATTTGTTGTGGCAACTTTTGTACAGAAAACATGTAGTTTTTGGGAAGCTTGTTCATGGAGATGAAGTATTAAGAAAGATTGAAAATGCGGGTGAAGAAGATGGAAGTCCATCTGTAACTGTGAAAATCATCAATTGTGGTGAATATGATGAGGGTAAGGATTATTTCCGCAATCCCTGATTTCTTGAGTGATAAAATGTGATGTGCCCATACGGGGTTGTCATTATTAAAATTGTTAACTGAACTTTTTTTTGCGCAGATAAAATGAAAGTGACCAAATTGAAAACTAGAAAGGATGCTTCTTCTGAGGCAAACAGTCATGAAGCAAGACGGAAAGGGAAACACAAGAAATCATCAAAAGATAAAAGGAGAAAGCGGAGAAGATACTATTCATCTGAGTCAGAGAGTTCTTCAGATTCTGAACTGGAATCATCAGACTCTGATAGTGATTCTGACTCGTCTGTATCCTCATCATCTTATGTTAGTTCTTCAAGTGATGATAGGCGAAGGAGAAGAAAGAGATCTTCCAAAAGAGATAAATACAGGCGTGGAAAAAGAAAGGACAGACGGCGTGATAAAAAACGAAGGCGGCGTGATAAGAAATCTAGGCACAAATCAAGAAGGTTGTATTCACAACACTCATCCATAATTTTGATGTATTCCACTCTTTACTTTAGGTCTGCATTTATGAGGCCTAGCTGCATTTTATGTAATTTGTCATGTATAAATCTGGGAACTTAAAAGAATTTAAAGCATATGTACTCTTCTGAAATTTGAGTTTTCCTTCTTTAGGGCTTCGGATAGTCTTACAGATTCTGAGAGTGAGATCAAAAGTGAAAGTGGTTCTGAAGATGACGGTAATATCAAAGGGAGGGATCAGAAGCGCAAAAAGGACCCTTCTCACCCATCTGGTACTGCCTAAAGTCGATGATGTGCTTTACATATTTTAGTTCTATGAGCTGTTTTTTGCTGTTTATTCTAACTTTTCATGCTGTTCTTTTATTTGCATAAGATAAATATACCTGCAAAATTGCCAACTTCAAAGAAGACTTCTATAATGTGCTATACTAGATTTCCTCCTCTGGTTTGCTTTCTCTGAAGCTTGAAAGCATCTTATTGGGTGTAGATTTTATCTTGTATTGAACTTGATATTTTCTAATCAAGGATGTTAAAATTGCATTAACTGTTTTTGTGAGATTTAACACTTATTCATTAGTTTCTTTTTGCGGTGGAATATGATTGGCCAATTTTAACATTTGTGATAAGTTGTGTGCCTGATTTTTTAATCAGAACCACGTTACTGAACCAAATTAGACAATTAGCTGGTTGACTAACTTCGTGAAAACTTGGTTCTTATGGATTTTTGTTGAGGTTTTAGAAAAAAAAAAAAAAAATTATAACTTGCGGCCTTTATGTTGTTGCAATGCAAAAATTGGCTGCATTTTCTGGGACAAGTCACGTCATTTAGAAAATTTGGAAATGTTGTCGAATACGGCCTGGCTTATTGCAGTCAGGTCAACCCCACATACAATTTTACTCTTATAGAAAATTGATGGGATCATCTTTTTTCTCCACATTTAGACTTGGTATTCTGACTATCTATGGGAAAATAAAGAAAGAGTACATCCCATTCTAAGGGATTGTATGGTATTGCTGTACCTTTTTAAAAGCTACCTTCAGTTGTGTTGTAGAAAAAATTGTCTGTCTTGAGTTTATGATAGATTACGCTTTTAAAATTGCTGCGAGTTGCGAATGTGAAAAATAATCTGGCAAATAACAGTTGCATGTAATGTTTATCATCTTATTTTTTAAATAGATTTTATATAAGATTTTGAGTTATTATAATAATCTTTGAGGAGATTTATATTTTAAATGATTTAGTAAGGATAACATGGGTGATTGAAAATCTTTTTAAAAAGGCTTATCATTATGTGGGATAATTTCAATAAGCAAACTACTATCAGCTGATGATTAAGATTACTGTCAAACTGATGAGCTGATAAGATTACTGTAAAAGTGATGTGATTATAAAATAATATTAGTCTTACACACATTTGTGCTATTTTTTCTGCTCTTTATGTGCTTGGTATCCATGCTTTTGTATGAGTTCCTGCAGTTAGTTAGTTGCTTTACTATTATATTATTATCGCTACCAGTACCTAATTTATTGGTTTTCAATTTTATTACTTTGTGTTTAATGTCCTCTCTTTATGCAGTTGAAAATATGTCTCCTTTGGATATGGAGAAAAATATTGCTCCAAATCACAATAGAAGGAGAGAGTCCAATATGCTTGAAAATGATGGCAGGTCACCCAAGGAGAATGGACAGCAGCGGAGCAATGGCATTGAAGCAAGCTCTAAATCTGAACAAAGTGCAGATAAACAGCCTGACATAGTTGATGATCATCCTGGCAAATCTAGGTCTACTTTCAATTCTTGTCACACCTCACTTATTGTTTATGCTTACTGATTCTTCCAGAACCGGTATTTTATTAAAAGTTGATGAGCAGGAGCCGAAGCTTGAGTCCAAAGAGGACCTTGAGTAAGAGTATGAGTATTAGTCCCAGGAGGAGTCCGAGCAAGAGTGCAAGTCTCAGTCCGAAAAGGAGAATGAGCAGAAGTTCGAGTATTAGTAGAAGTCCTCCTTGTGCCCCTCAAAGGAGCCGAAGTATCACTGGAAGTCCTATTGGAACTGATAGCAGTAGAAGTCCAGCCAGTAGTGTCGGCAGAAGTCCAGCAAGGGGCCAGAGGGATCAAATTATCAGTGGAAGCCCAGTGAGAACCTGGTCCCAGAAAAGCATTAGCAGGAGCCGTGAAAGATCCTTACCTAGAAGAAGCCCGAGCAGGAACCCAAGAAAGTTATTACGTAGGTCAATTAGCAGAAGCCCTGTTAGAGTTTCAAGAAGTAGAAGCAAAAGCCCTGTTAGGTTTTCTCGAAGAAGTGAAAGCAGAAGCTCGAGTAGGGACCCACCAAGGCGAAGTATTAGCACAACTCCAAAAAGAGAACCAAACACAACTCCAAAAAGGGAACCAAACAGGAATAGTCGTCGCAGCTATTCAAGAAGTTCTAGTCCAGTGCGTAGGGTAAGGTCACCTTCTGATCGAGGGAGAAGTGTGTCGAGAAGTGTTTCCCCAGATAGTTCACCCAAGCGCATCAGAAGGGGACGGGGTTTTAGTCAGCGGTACTCTTATGCACGACGATACAGAACCCCTTCGCCCTCTCCAATAAGATCTTATCGTTACAGTGGCCGAAGTGAGCGTGACAGGTAACTTGTTAGCTAACTGCTATGAGTTATTGCACCCTTGTGTGTAGGTGCTAATCATATAATGAGGTGGTTATGAAATGCCTATTAACATTCCATCATCTGTCTGTTTATAGGTATTCTAGTTACAGAAGGTACTCTCCTAGGCGTTATAGAAGCCCACTGAGAGGAAGAACACCTCCAAGGTCTGTGATCTACCAACATTTACTTGTCAATCTTATATTTTTCCTTTGTAACAGTAGCTTTAAGGCGCCTTCCAAATATTTTTGTTGGTCTACCTCAAGTTTTTGATAGTAATACTGATGCCTTTCCTCACTCTTACATCTCATGCACATAGTTCGGAGCTGGCCACTTTCTTTTTCCGTCTTTCAGTATATAATCCATATTCTTTTAGATTATTTTGATTTTGATGGGCATTCTTATGACATTTGAAATTCTGCAGATACAGAAGCAGAAGAAGCAGGACACCATCTGTGTCACCCAGCCCTCGCTATCGCACCCGTCGATATAGCCGCAGTCGGAGCCTCATTCGCAGCAGGAGCCGTTCTCCAGTGGATATTTCCAAATCTCGTGGTTCTCCCAGAGTTGAGAAGCGGAGGTCTCCTCCAAGGAGCAGGAGCCCATCAGAGTCAAGGTCGTCCCTGGACTCCCAATCTCCCAAGTGGACAGGCAGAAACAGGTCAAGGTCATCATCCGGAAGCCCAGTTGCGAAAAAGGGCCTGGTTTCATATGGAGATGGGTCTCCAGATTCTAGCTAAAGGTGAACCCTGTCTGTAGTAATATTGGGGTCTGTCTCAAGTAGGTGAAGAGGGGATTGCATGTAGGTTATTGGACTTCAATCGCTCTCCACTCTGTTGTTGCTAGGGCTTTATGATCAGTAGTTTTTCTACCAATTAAACATGGTTTCAGATTTAATAATTTTAGATGATTTAAAGGATATACTTTGAGAAATGAATACCTATTTTTTTTGAGGCATTGGGATACTAGTTATTCGGTTTTCGTGGCAGGTGAGGTGGTTGATATACCAATGATGATTATGAATTTGGAGTTGGTGCATTGAGAGAAGAATTTAACACAGTTGATAAAATGTGGGTGGTACGTGATATTAAATATTTTATGGAAAATAGGAATCAGTGCACTGTTTAGTGGGAGTTGTCTCCTTTTTCATTCAGTTATGGAGTGGCAACTTGTTTAAGATGATTTTGTGATGTTTTTTAAGGGATAATTGTATTTTTGGTCTTGTACTACTTGCCTTTAATTTTTCATTAGAAAAATAATATCATTATTAAATTGTTGGTTTTTATTAGCCTTTTTAAATTTTTAATGAAATGGCTATAAAATTTTATGTAAATGGTCACTTAAAATAATCAGTTGTTATAATGTATTTTGTTTGTTAATGAGAGCAAGAATTATTAATCACATTAAGGTGATAAGAATTAGTGTCAAAGGTGTATAAATGGTTTCGAGTACAAAGCTATATTTGGAGCATTTTCTTTATGAATAATTTATAAAACAAAGAGAAAATATAATAAAATAAAAGTTGAGATTTTTTATCCAATTTTAAATTCACTTTTATAATTATTTTTAATTTTTTAATAAATATTTTTAATTTTTTTTAAATATTGTATAACAAATTAAATAAATCAAAATGTTTTATTATCTAGAAAATATGAAATTAAATAAATTATTAAATGTGCAAAATTACAAGTACAAAAAATACATGCATTAAAAATTTAATATGAAGAATGAATTTGTTTCTTACATTTGAAAAATTAAATTTTATTATATATTTTAATTTATCATTTGAAAATTTATTGAAGTTGTTAAAATATAAATTATTTTTTAAAATAAATAAATTAATATATATTTAAAAAGTTCATTAAAAATATTCTTATATCGATAAAAAAAAAAATACTTCTGATAGATAATTTCACCCACTCCAAAAAAAAATAGTGTATATTACCCATAAAATTTCCTGTTGTCTTACGACCTGAAGTCCCTTACGATAAAAATAAAAAATAAAAGAAGGTGAGAAAATTAATTTCAAAAATAACATCTTTCCATGTCATAAAATTCACAAACAATGATTTAAGAAGTTACCAATTAAAAAAATTAAAAAAATTAAAAAAAAAAAAAGAAAATTATAAAATACGATTCCATATTTTTTTTTATTAAAACATCTTTCCAACTTCCATTAGAGTTTCAATTTGCTATCTAAACTTATTTTGAAAGGTTTATTTCATCTAAACTCTTCGACGTTTGCCTATATTATAATCATTCATTCCAGTTTTAAAAAATTCTAGTTATAAAAGTTTTGTAAAATACCTAGCATTAGTTTATGTAACTGTTACAATAAAAAAATAATAAACATAATTTGAAAATTTTGAAATATGGCTAATGTTTGGCCATGGTGGCGGGGCAGATTTCTTGGAGAGAAAGGGATAGGATGGTGCATTAAGTAAAGGCTGCAGTTCATCCTCTGCAATCTGTGTTAAAGAAACGTCCAAGACTTTCTCTATGTCTTTGGTGGCTTGTAAAACATTTTGCTCTACAAGAGTTGTGTACCTACAATTTTAAAATTATTATGACATATATTCAAATTGACTACTGCTCAATTTCCATTTCAATTTCAAATCTCCAATTCCATTTCCCTTTCCTTAATAAATAAAATACCTAGCAATATCAGCATCCTGGGGAGTGGGCTTGTCTTTGGTATCGGCTTTAGAAGCAACGTCAAAGATGGAGGAGACCACCATAGTTACTATGGAGCCGGCGAGAATTAGAAATCCCTGCTGACATTCTATGAAGTCAGTCCCTAGTTTGCCTTGTCAAATAATGTTGCGAACTCCTTATCCTCCAAATTCTCTCCCAAGAACCTGACCAGAACCAAAACCTTCACATTCTAGATGTGGGTGTCTTTCACGGTGTCCAATAGCAGACTATGCTCGAGGCTTTGTTTCACCGATCAGGCAGTCCTCCTCCACTAGTCCACATCATTGAGATTTCAGGCATAGTCAGCGATCAAAAATATAAATGCCGTTTTCAATAGGCCTACCGAGGGATAATTTTTCCTCTAGGCTTCTCAGTTTCGCAAAGTCAATAAACATCAATTTGCAGATCAATTGGCAGGACAAATCAACAACTTTAGATGCTGAATTCCCAAGTCATCAAATCCTCACCCAATGAAGAAACTTTAATACTTTGCGCACAGTTTAGGCTACACCACCTCAACCACAGCTCACCGAACAAGAAAATAGAGGTGTTAAAAGCACTAAGAAAATTGGGGCCAAAGGGTATGATCACGGAGGTGCATGAGTTGCTAGAGAAAAGAAGGAAATGTGATAACGTTGAATATTTGATTAAATGGAAGGATGGTGATGATAACATGTGGGTCAAAACCAATGAATGTTAAAATACTAAAATGTCCGTGAAACGTTAACTTTAACGTAAAATTGTTAACGGCAATGGAGAAATTTTTGAAAACTGAAAAGACAAATTGTAATATAGTCAAATGTTGAAAAGTCTAGATGGAATATACCCTATTTTTAAAGCATTCACCAAATATATATATATATATATATATATATATATATATATATATCTATATTTTTAAAGCAATTTTCCCCTTAAAACACTTTTTTCTTTTGGAAAATCCTTTGACTCTTACTAATTATCAATATAGCTGCCTTAATTTTGTTTTAATAACAATTTGACGAAATTGATTGTTTATACAGATAAATTACATCCAAATCAACTTCTATACAATAAAATTTTAAAAATATTGAAAGCTAATATCGAAATAAAATGTTTTTCTTTTTTTAAAAAAAATTTGCTAATTTTTTTTTTTTATTTAGACATATTTGATATCTATAAGCAATCAATTTGAATATTAACCAATTAATTTTACTAAAATTTAACAAAAAGTTTTAGAAAATGGGGTAGATTGACATCATGCCAAAAATGAGATGAGAAAATTGCTTAAAAGAACCGTGTAAATGATCTCAAAACTTTTTTTTTCCCCTTAAAAAAAGATATAACATATATAGTGAAAATTAAAACCTATTTATTTTAATTAAAACATTTATGGTCAAAATTTTAGTCCCAAAAACAGTTTGTTAATACAAATTAAAAAAAAAGTTTATTAACAGAAGAAAGATATTAGGAATTTATGTGAGAGAGAGTTGACTGAGCTTTTAGATTTTCCGGTAAGTTATAAGCGAAAAATGCAATAAAAAAATTTCTTCGTAAATTTTTGAAAAAAAATAAAAATAAAATAAATTGGCCAAATAGAAAAAGAAAAGAAAACCAAACCAAACACAGTAACGCTTTTGGCTGCGACAGTGAGAGACATTTTTGAAAGCTTCGCCGTTGGCCACCAAAAAATGTGGAAGCGCGTTATATCATCCTCATCAGCTCAGCTCCAAACCCTAGTCTCCTTCTCTTCCACTTCCTCATGGCGATCCTCTTCTATCAAACTCACTCGCCAATTGTTCGCTTCTTCTTCTTCTTCTTCTCCCTCCGCCTCCTCCACCTCCTCTTCATCCACGCCGTTCCCGAGATCTTCCACTCTCTCCTCCGTTTCAGGTTTTTCCTTTTTCTTCTTCTCACACTTGTGGAATTCCTATTGATCTATATGTTTTGGTTCCTCGGAAAGATTAAAAGCAAGAAAAATGAAAAAAACAAAATTGAATTTTGATATTTGATGTATTGCTGATTATGATTCATTTTTACAAATAGTAGCAATCTGTATGATGTAGATCTTATTTTGAGTTTTTGATTTTGGATGGTTTTGTGGTATGGTTGCAAAATGTGATTGTTGGTGGGTGAATAATTGGCAGATAAAAGTTTGAAGAGGATGGTAGAAGATGTTATGCCCATTGCTACTGGACACGAGCGGGAAGAAATTGAGGCTAACCTCGAGGTTGTTAATTTGTTGTTGTTAGTTCCATGTAAAATGTTTATTTTATTTATTGATTCTGTGATTTTTTTTTTTTTGCTTTTATTTATTTATTTATTTATTATTATTATGCAGGGAAAGGACATTCTTGAAATAAATTATCCAGTTGGCCCCTTTGGTACCAAGGCTAGTCACCATTGAATTTACTGTTAAGCTCATTTTTTTATTTTTTATTTTTTTAAAATGCTATTATTGAATCTGAAGTGGTGTTTGAATAGGGAAGACTTCCAATAATCGATAGGAGGTTCTTGGTGAATCATTAAATAGGGTGAATTGTCTTTTCAATAGTTATTTCTTCATGCTTGTATTTAGTATTCTCTTTCAGAAGAAACGAAATGGTATGCATCACAAAAATTGGATGAGCAATTGAATAGTGTGTTTTCAAGAGTTAACATAAAAGGGGAAGACCTAGTGAAATTGATTACTTTGAAGGTTGTGATCTCGGCTGATGTTCTGTGTGACAGTTGGGCAATTACACACAAAGGCATTGTATTAATGTTACCCCCCATTCTTCTGCACAAGATAAAAAAAGAGAAAAAATAAAAATAAAAAATCTATATCGTTAGATTGTTCACTGTGCATTAGTGTAGGAACCTTACAATCTCCAAACATGAACACCATGCCTTTGGCACAAAAGCAGCTATTTCTAAAAAAACTGAAAATGCCAGTTGTCAGGATTTAATTTGAACCATGAATAAATGAGTTAGTAAAAGCTGTTATTGAAGTATTTGATTTTGTGTGTATATTTAATTTGATTTTGTTGTTGATATATGGTTTATGTGCTAATGTATCGATCTATTTGGTGAATGATTATAGTTATTACACTACTTTTTGTTGCATATAGGAAGCACCCGCTATCGTTAAGTCCTACTACGACAAGAGAATAGTTGGATGCCCTGGTGGTGAGGGAGGTACACCTCTTGCTTGCATCTTTTTCTAATCATTTTTGTTATAAATTCATTCAATAGTTGTAGCATTTGATCATATCAACAAATTTACATCTACAGAAGATGAGCATGATGTTGTTTGGTTTTGGCTGGAGAAAGGCAAGCCCCATGAATGCCCAGTTTGTTCTCAATATTTCAAGGCAAGCATAATTATAAGTTTCTTGTCTTTTATTTAGTTAATCTGAATGTAGATTGGTGTAGTTGAATGTAAGTTTTCTAATATATTATGAATGTGTTGCAGCTTGAAGTGGTTGGCCCTGGTGGTTCTCCCGATGGTCATTGAGATGACGGTCATTGTTGATCTGGCTTACAAGTTTCTTGCTAAAATAAAAATTTATCAAGTGATGAGAAATTAATCCGTTATACTGTGTAGCTACGAACATCTCTTTATTATTTTAATTTTTATCTTTTTTTGGTGGATGGTGAGTTCTTGAGGTTTTGTCGACAATGTTTTGTCAGTGATGAAATTCATTGGCTGCGGGATTTTTGTTGACTACCTATACATTTATCAAATAATTAATAGCTACATATTGATCTTTAAGACAGTTTTTTTCAAACTATTATACGTCACTTATTTCTCTCTCTTTATCTTCTTAATGCACCACTAGCTAGAGTGTTGAATAATCACATGGGTTATACGTATGCACCTTATAATTCCTACTTGATTGTTGAGGAAATTTTAAATAATTAAAAGGTTAATGATATATGAAATAATTATGACCTATGGCTTCGATTAGTTAATAGGGAATATTATTCATATATATATATATATATATATATATATTTCTTGGGGCTTTGAGGAGCAGTAACTGTGAAAATGAAATACTCCAAGCTATGGGTTATAATTGTTTCTTATAACATAACAATATAACGCACCAAACTGAGCCTTTCAGTTATTTAATTAAGTAAATTACTAAGTGCATGCAATCCATAGTGAATATTTTTGAGTACCCCGCGAAAGAAAATATCACTGTGTTAATTGCAATTTATTTGACTATATGCCATGTAATTCTTAGTGCAGTAGATGCAAACCCTTGATGCATATTTGTATATTTTTCATTTTATGTTAAGACTAATGTCAGCTTATTTATTGACGAAAGGATGGATATAATGAATGCTGGCTGCATTGTTCTTAACATTTTTGTCCTCTGATATAAAGGATCTTCGATCTTGTGATTGTATTTGTGCGGCCTGTTTGGAATATTTGATGACAAAAATATTAAATTTATACACCTGAATTATGAGAACATCGATGCAATGCTCCAAAACTGCCAGTTTAGGGAAAAGGCAAAGCGCCAGACTTTTGAGGTTTGTAACTTCGGAACCATCTAATTCTTCTTTGGAATGTCCTTATTCATGTTTTTTCATCCTGTATGGTCACTTCTCTTGATACGAATTTGTAAAACCTGAGACTGTTAAAGCATGTCAGGCACCGCTCTGAAACCATTGCTTCCAACCATGTCAGCTGCCCGAATTCTTGACAAAATTAGCCAGTGTCTCTCAGAGGCTCAGTCGGACTCCCATGAAGTCCAGCAGAAAGCTCTCAAAACTCTAGTCTCCATCACCAAAGTCAGTCCTCAAAACCGGAACTTGCTAGCAGAAACTGAAGGAGCCATCCCTGTCTTCCTTGACCTCTCCAAATCTTCCAACTCCCTTATCCAAACTCTCTCATTGTCCATTCTCTTCAACCTCTCCCTAAACCCTGGTCTAAAGCAATCTCTCGCGCAGATACAGACCATTTATCGCCTAAATTCTGTACTCATCTCCCCAAATTCCCCAGAATCTGGCATATTAGCTTCCTCATTGGTTTGCAGTTTGGCAATGCTTGACAAGAACAAGGCCAAGTTTGGGGTAGCAGGTACGGTCCAGTTGCTGGTCAAGGCAGTTTCGGGTCCCCATGGTCCGGCTGCTCATCATCTCCTCAGTTCTTTGGCTGAGCTTGTGCAGTTTCATGGGAACTGCACTTTGGCAGTCAGAGCAGGAGCAGTCCCAGTGCTTATCCAAGTAGGGAAGAACAGTGATGGTGAAGATCTTGCTGGAACTTCTCTAGCAGTATTGTGTCTTTTGGTTAGGTTCAATGAAGGATTGAGTGCTTTGAGAAAGACTGATGGGATTGTGAGTTTGATGTTGGATGTGTTGAGAGGGAGGTGCATGTTGAGTAAAGAGGGTGCATCGGAGATTCTTATCCGTCTGTTTGACGAAAGCGAGGGCTGTGTCAGAGATGCTTTGACGCTGCCGGAATTTGCAAACGTGCTAGCTGATCTTTCAGTGAGAGGATCAGCGAAAGCTCGAGAGAGGGCTTCTTTGTTAATGAGGAAGATGATGGATGCGGAGTTGGATACATATGTGGATGGGAGCCCCATGTTTTTCCAGTGGCAGTGAAATGATAGATCCTGGAATTTAGCTGTGACTTTTCAGAACTTTGTTTGGAATTGCTTCCTATTAAATGTGTATTTTATGTGATTGGTGTCAAAGAGGATATAAGATTAATGGTGCTCAAGAGACGATTCATTTAGTGACTTTGATATCTCAAATTTCAACATGAAAAATTTTCAGGGACTACAGTTTAAAAAAAATTAAAAATTAAAAAACAGAATCAGCCAAAGGGTCATTTAATTATGTAAAACTCTGTATATTTTCTGACTAGAAATTCCCTGCTAATCTCTTGGAAATCTCGTCTCAGGTTAGCTGAGAAATTATATCCACTATTATATATCAATGCCATAAGTAGGCTGGGGAACAAATGGAAATTCTATTTCTCAGAAAATCCATTAGCGTACTGTATATGTTTTGCAATTGGGTGGCATGATACTGATTTTGATGACTTAGTGATCCTTATAGTATACATCTAGCATAATAAGAAGCTTGAATGATATGCAAGCTTGAAACTGCTGTCAATTGCGAAAGGTTGAGAGTTTTTTTTTTAAAAAAAACAAATAATAATAATAATAAAATAATGCTTATATGATGAGAGAACATAAAATGTAGATATAATGGGAAAGCCCAATTGCTTAGTTATTCTAGTTTCAACCCTCACTATGCCAATTTTCCTCCCGGGCCACACAAGAACTGTGTCAGCAAAAATTAAAATGCAACACAAAGTATCGCCTAACAACATGTCAAGAGAAGTATCTGACAAAGGCGACACTTTGGAAATATCGTTATTTTAACATAAAGCGATACGTTGAGAGTGTCGCCTTATCTAAAACTAATGCGACAATCTAAAAGTGTTGTCTTTCTAGAACTACATCGACATTTTAAAAGGGGTATTTTTTTGTCACATAAAAGGACAGTTTTAAAGTGTCTTCTTTACACAAAAAGCGACACTTTTGGAAGGTTGCCTTATATAGACCTAAAGTGACACTTTGGGAGTGTCGCCACTCTGATAACAAAAGCGACACTTGAAAAGTGTTGCCAATTGTAAACACTAGAGATAATGTCAAATGATATAATGCGATACTGGAAGCCTGTATCTTTTGGATTATTGGGACCTAATGAGCCAGGACAACCTATACTGTAGGAGACAAATTTATACCCTGTTGATTTCCAAGGCTTGCTTTGTTTGCTCACCTTTTCCCTCATGCCTGCTCTCTCATCCAAGAATGCAAATTAGTTTGGGGGTTCGCTAGCTACTAACCCTCAGGTAGGGCTGTCTTTCTAAAAGGGGAGGAAGCGTTGAGTCTTTTACATCATCTTCGGTAGAATCTTCATCTGGGTAAAAAGCATGTGTCACTTTATATAACACCAAAGCGACATTGCATAAGTGTCGCCTTGATTATCACTAAAGTGATACTAAAACAGTGTCGCCTTTGCATAAGTAAGGCGACATTGAAAGAATGTCACTTAAATCATAATTTTAATTAATGAATTGAATTGAGACGCCACATATAGGGCATTGATTTTAATTCTAACGTTGCTTAATTGTAAAAAAATTTAAAAAATATAACGCTTAGGCGACTTTTTAGTTTTTAAGATGTTATGTATGTGGCAAAAGAATGAAAATATATTTATATAAGCGGCACTTGATGAAAATATAGGTCATACTCATTGTATTTGTACTTTTTATTTTTTTAATTTATAAAAAAAATCATTTGTATTTTTAATTTATTAAGTATTAATAAGGCGTCACCGAAAATTCTAGCAGTGTCACCTTTATGATATGTTTTAAATAAAAAAAAATGTATAATTGGTGATACGAAATGTTGAGTACGAGTCGCCTTATAACATTAAATTAAAAAAAAATTAATTAAGTAAATAAAAGACGACACTGAAATTTCATTTGTATCGCATAAGGGTTATTTTTGTATTTATAGAATTAAATTTGGAAAATATATTTCAAAATCATTAAATTAATTTGCTAAATTTACAAAAAATAGCACGGTATTGATCATAATGTCTCTTAATCGAATTTAATTTTCATATTACTTTTTAATTTAAATTTAATTTTTAAATTAATTTTTTAATTTAGTTGTTATTGATATTTTTTCCTTAATGAGTTACGACATAAATATAAATTCCAACATATTCACATTAATTGGGTTAACATATTTTAAGTATTTAACAAATTAATTAATTGAACAAATTTATACAAATATGGTCTATATATATATATAACAAATTAATTAAAAAGCAAAAACAGTAACTTGCATTTTATGCTTGCTAGTCTTCAATGGAAAAATCATAGCTGCTGCACATTTAGTCCAAAGTTGATTGATATCATCTCAATCTCATTTTGTCTTTTCATACTGAATATTGGACAATATTAATTTTTGTTTTAAGTTCATGTACAATTTCAATATTAGTGCACCCTTAGATAATTCATTTGCAATGCTTCATCATTGATAGAAACTTCAACTTCATTATACTCCAAAAATTTTTTTGATAGTTTGCAGTTTCTAAATATCTTCATTTGGGTAGGTCTTCGATTTCTTCCTCTTTTAAATGGGTGGGTTGGGCCAGCCGGCCCCATCATTAGATGCATGATCATCACCTGAGATAATGTTCTCATCAAATGGGTCCATAAATCTGAATTTAAATTGCTAAATTGTCACTAAATATTCAAATACAATTAGGAAAACAATATAAAAAAAATAAAAAACTTGGTAGTCTTTTTTGTTTTTTTGATAGCCCAATTTATAATAACCTATAAAAACATATATAAATAACAAGAATCTCATTCTATATCCATGACAACTCAATTAATTATGCAATGATTCAAATTTTCTAAAATGTCACTAAATATTCAAATAAAGTTAGGAAAACAATGTAAAAACAAGAAATTTCAGCAGTCTCCTATGTTTTTTTTTACAGTGCAATTTTATAATAATATGTGAAAATATATATAAATAACCACATTCTCATTCTATCTATTACAAAACAAAATTAATTAATCATTGCCTATTAATTTAAATGTAAACTACAGAGAAAAAAAGTGTCAAGAATTTTGCACAAAAAACCCTTTTTGTGTCGCCTATTACTCGGTTCTCATGGGGTCCAATATTACAAAAATTTAAACATAACAACACAAATGTACTGCATCAAGAAATATATTAAGTAATCAAAGCTGAACATATTCTCTTCAAACACCAAATGCTTAAACCAAAAACAGATCCATGGCAACTATGCAACTTATCATTATACATTTCATCCAAAAAATTATTAAACCTATGGTATTAACCATAAAATGTAGAACCCAAATATTTATAAATTTAATTATAAAAATAACAAACTTAAACCTCAAATCTTACACAATTGCTGAGGAGAGAGATTCGCCATCGAATGGGTCACCGCTGAATGTAGAGTGGGGTTTGTCACGGATTTTCTAAATCACTTATTTATCATGAAGATGATGTAAAATATGATATTTGATATTTTATAATGTAATAGATAATAAATGTAGTAGTTTGGCATTGTATATCTAATTTAAATTGTATTTTATTTTATATATTAAACTTTTGATAATCCACTTCATATATACTATTTTTTTTTTCTTTTAAGGTTTGCAATTAATATTAAATTTTTAGCTTAAAAGAATTTTAATTTGCAGTTTATTTATTTATTTTAATTTGCAGTTTTTTTGTTTTTTATTTTGCAATTATTACATTAAATTTTTATCTCAGTTAATTTTATTTTATAAATAATTTTAGAATTTAAAATATACATTTGATGTGTGGAGGCCCTTACTAGGACAACTAATGATAACAATCATGAATTTGAATTCGTCTATTACAATTCCTAAAATAAAAAATAAAAAATGATGTAGGGAGTATAATTTTTATCTTTTATTGAAATATTTTTTCTGTATATCTAAGTTGATATGTTTGAAACTGGCCCCATTAATAATAGTGTCTATAGAAGCCGTGTCCATAAAACAAGTTATTGCTCTAGATTGGCCCCCTCTTGCTAACTTTTTTGGATTCGCCTTTAATTGGAGGGTTCAACTTCCATATGATGGCAAGCCCAACCTAGACATACCAAGTTTTTGAGGAGGCTCTTGAAACAAAGAGCTTTTCTAAGACCCGCTTTTATTGTGCTGAGAAGGAAACCTATCATGATGAGTAAAAAGATGTGGACGTTGGTGATTTTCTTCAAAGAGCTTCATATCCACATTCCATAAAAGAAATCATCGTGGATAAAAACTCATTCTTCTTTTGTAGATTGAAAAGATACCAGCACATTACCTAAAACAAAAAAATAAAAATAAAAAAGTGGTGCATTATCAAAGTACATAACAAAAGGAAGATTCAATGGTTGAAAAAAATGGAAAATGCATTAGGTATATATTTATTGGAGATTTTTACCAAACAACTAATAACATAAACGGTGAGGAGAATGGAATGAGTTGTTGAGGTGCTCTGAATATGAACCGTATAAATAGATGAGAAAATAAAAAAGCTATAAGTAGCGTTGACATTCATGGTTTTAAACAAAACATGAGGCAGAAATATGATGACATTAATGGTTTTCAAAGCGTTGCATATAAGCGAGGTGTGTCCTCTAAAAATGGCTTTATGTGTTTTTCAAATTAAAATACTAATACGCGAACTTCGATAACCATGTGTCGCCAAAAAATACCAATACACATCACTTATAAAATATAAAGTTTTGTGTAAGTACTTTTACTTTTAAAAACAATTTATTTCACAAAAGAATACGCGACACTGTCTATAAAACTATAGCTAAAAGTTATAGTTTTATAGACAGTGTCGCGTATTCTTTTGTGAAATAAATTGTTTAATTTAGTGACATTAACTTGTTTAAGTGTCGTCTATTTGTTTGACCCGAACATTAATAAGCGAAACTTTATACCAATGCGTTGCTATTAGTTGCATCATTTTTTATTTTACTTAAATTTTTTAATTTAGCGACATTGAATTTTTTGGCTTGAAGACGGATAGGGGACATTGAATACTAAAAAATTGCTATAACTTGCATCAGTGTTTTTTTTTTAGTTAACTTGTTTAATTTAGCGACACTGAATTTTTTAGAGGGAACTTGGCGCGAACACGGATAGGCGACATTGCATACTAAAGTATCACTACAAATTGCATCAAATTTTTTTTTTATATAAGTTAAATTGTTAAATTTAGGGATACTGACTTATGTAAGCGGCGTTTTTTTTTTTTTTTTTTTTTTATCGTGAACTTGGCGCGAAAACAAATAGGTAACACTATATACCAAAGTGTTGCTATAAGTTGCATCAATTTTTTCTTTTTTTACTTAAATTATTTAATTTAGCGACACTCATTTGTGCAAGTGTCGTCTATTTTTTTTTTGGCGCGATCTTGAAGTGAACAAGTAAAGGCAACATGTGTAGTTAGAAGTATTGCATATAGTATAAATAATTTTTTTTATTATTAGTATATGAGACATTTTATGTTTTAAATGTCACATATATCATGTGTATAGACAGCATATTTGTTTGGAAATGCTGCGTAGGTGATTTAACTCTTGATTTTTCACCAACTTGATTTTGGTAGTGTTGTCTTTGTTGTTTTGACAACTTATAGTTGATAAAATGTCGCTTAGTAAGTGCCGCTATAACAATCCGAATTCACTACTAAGTTGACCCGAATTCGATAAAATGGAGGCTCGATGTTGACTTTTTATTCAGACAAGCTTCTACTCAAACTTTATCAAGCTAGCATAGAGGCCGTTTCCACAAGTCTTTTGACTATCAGCACGCCCAAATTGGAGTTGTAGATTTTTAGTTATGCTCAATCAAAATTGTATTTTAAATTCTGGATTAGTTGAGAATTGAAGCTGACTCACTAACTTATTAGACTTTAACCATTGAGTATTTTCTTACATGAGATGCTATTATATAATAGGTGTGAGTCAATTTGTAAAACAATTTCACATAAAATGCCGTCATTGCACATGCTTGTGCATATAAATATGACATAATGCATGCATTTCAAGGCATCATCTTCTCCAAAGAAAACCCTAGCCGCACTCTTTTCTGAATTCGCGGCATTTTTCTTCTCCCACCAAGCCACCTTCAAACCTTTATAACTTCCTCATTTTTTGGAGTTAGAAGGCAAGCTTTGTACTGCTGGAAAGCTTGTGCGACGACCTACACGAAAAAACCAATTTTGTTGCCAAACATTTATCGAAAACTGATGAAAAGTAGAGCCAAAGTTTTTGGAAAACTACTGTAAACGGCCACCGCCTCCACCAAGCTCCACCATGTTTCGCAATGTTTAAGGCCACACCACCACCACCATTACTCTTTTGCATTCCAAATGACCACCACTGGCCACTGGAACCATCGCATGCGCCGCCACGATATTGAATTCTCCATGGATTTCGACGAGCTCATCGGAGACTTTTCAATGTGAATGGACCTTACCATTAACATTATAAAACCTTGGGCAAGCTATTGGTGGTGACCTTTGGCTATGATTTGCACGTTTTGCTTCAGTTTGAACTCCATCTTCCTAAAAGAGGTTGTCGGCGTCGATCTGCCTCATCGGCTGCGAGTGGGTGTTCACCACCGGTCTTAACATGTTCATTAGGTCATGGGCAAGCTAGTTATGTCATCAATTTGGTCTAATTTGGCCGAGATACAAAAATGCCTAATTTAGCCTGGAATGTGATCTTCCGTGAACGATTCATTGACAATGAAGAATCACCAAATTAAAGATAATTTTTCATTCCTTGAATCTTCAATTGCATTTCGATATAAAGTTTGTAGAAATCAGATTTGAAACAGAAAAATCTAAATTTCAATCCGAAGTTGAATTTAAAAATTGAAATTGGATCGCTTCAAAATAAAATTGAGTGAGTTTGAGCACTCAATTAAGTTCCTAGAAATCTTAGGAACATAATCCAATGTTCAATTTTGATTAATTTTGGAGAAATCAAAAATTTCAAATTTTGTAATTACTAAAATTCAAGAGCAATTTTAGTAATTAGTATTTTAATATTGTAATTAGGAACTCAGGGAACTTCCTTGAGCCTTCGGATAATTTTTTATAATTAAAAGAATTTCGGTGAATCATTTTAGGCGTTCGTGCACAGTCGAAAGCTGGACTGGAGATCCAATAGGAGCACACATATGATCTGTGAATGTATTTAATCTCTAAATATTTTGAAATTATACACTATTATAATTGAATTGCATTTGATTTGTTTCGATTGGATTTTATTGTGCATTTAAATTATGCATATTAAAATATATGATATATAAATTTAAATGGTTGCTAAATCTAAATTATATATGTATTTGTGATTTTAATGGAACTCATATTTATTTGGAATAAATATGAAATTTGTAATTTAAATGGTTATTCGGTGATTTATGAAATTTATGGTTATTTTTTGTAATTTTGTAGAAAATGGTAATTTCAAAGAAAATTTGTGGCTTTTGTAGAATTTAAGAATTTTTAGGACAATTTTCTGATAGTCGAAAGATTTGAATAATTTCGTGAAATTTTTCAAAATAAAAAATTTTGGAAAGTTGTTGAATTTACTAAGATTTTAAAATAAAAGGATTTGAGAAATTGATGAAATCTGATGATGGATGATTTCAGAGATGATTTTGAGGGGTACCATACAGTATTGATATGTTGATTGAGATATGTTTGTTATTACGCGCACTATTATGATATTATGACATCCTCTGTCGTGGACACGTATTGGAAGAGAGATGATGATAATCCTGCTATGACGTATTTGGGACGCCAATCCGTTGTGATGAGTTATACCCTCTCCCCTCGCCTGTGACGTCATCAGGACGCTAATGGTCACACGACACGATACTAGAGTGTGATACTAATTTTGATATATGATATATGATTTATGATTTTAGATTAGTTTTTGAATTTATAGGTTGTAGCCCATCTATTGATTTTACAAGGCTTGGTATTTTATGAGCATATGCTAGACAAAATGTATTTAAATGTTTTATGGAATTTATTTATGGTTTTGGTGATTGATCCGCAATTTTAAGTGATTATGTTAAATTATGTTTTTGCCCATAAATATTGTTATAATGATTTAATGATTTTTAAGAATAAAGCTAAGGGTTTTATGAAATTGTTTTCAAACGGAGAACTTTTCAAAGAGTGACGTGAGGTTTTGAGTGTAAGAAATTTTACTTATCTGGACATCTATTTTTTAGTTACTTAGGAGCACTCATTAAGATATTCATATCTAACGTTTTGTATTTTAACCTCGTTCTCCCAGGTCCTAGCTGCAGATTTTCGTGAGCTACCGTCAACATCGCATCCGTTGCTACTGTTTCTGGTTTATGTAATATACTCTGCTCTTTTATTCTATTTACTTTCAGATTGTATTATTTATAATTTCTACTTATCTCAATTAGTGGCTCTGACATTCCACATACTTTCCTAACTGATTTAATAGTTTTGTATGACTATCAGTATATCGATGCAATGCATCTTTTATTCACAAATTATATCTTACTTATTGGTTACTTGTTTAATAAACTTTCTTTTGGATGAGCATTCTATCGGCTACCTGAAGGGTTCTGATAGAATCTTTCTCCAGCAGAGTTTCTCCGGATAATATGGAGAGATTTCTGGAGTGGGTCCTATCATCCGCACAATTAAATTTTTGACGTAGTACCTATGAATTGCTCAAAGCTCCACCAGGTCATCCGGTTTTTCTTATACATATATATATATATATGTATGTATGTATGGCATTAGACTATTATTATGTAAATATGATATTTGATATGTTCAAGTATTGTAATAAAATATAAACATTCTCACCAAAGTATGCTAAACAATAGTATCTCCAATGGTGAATATGAGTTGCTCTCAATGTAGTATAGAAATTGACAGTGTTTAAATTTAAATGACATAAATATACAAGCAATTTAAAAAAATCATCCAATAGTAATGCGAAAAAAAACAGTTTAAGACTATTAATTCATTATATATTTTATTAACTTTTTTTTTAAAAATTACTTTTAAAGAAAATTTTATTTTTTACAAAATTTACAATGTTTACCATGTGCACATATCGATGTTCACAAACTTATACGCCTTCTCTTTTCTCTTTCTTTTCCTCTCTGTCTTTTTTATTTTATTCAATGAAGCTTCTCCAAAAGCTTGTCCTTACCCAAAATCACTATTTTCCAAGGAAGCGTAAAGAAATTAAAATTAGGAAGCAAACAAATTTTAGAACCCAAAATTGTTAACAAAATAGATTTTAAGTTTCTTTAATTATCAGGGAAGAAGAAAACTCATCATACACTTCCTCATCAGTTTAATAAGCTCATTTTTGTCCAAATTCATATTTATTTTACTTAAAAAAACTCTTCTTCACAAAAAAGCATAAAGTGCCCTCAAGCTACTTATGAGAATTTTACTTAGGGATCTAACTTTATAATATATGATTAATTTAACTTATTTTATTAAAAAGTGATCCACTTGTGAATTTTTGTTAAACAATTAATGATGAAATAATCCAACTTAAACTAATAAATGGTATTTTTTTAGAAACTCAAATCCATACTTTATCTAATTAGCTCAATGACAATGTGGCATGATGATATAAAATGATGAAGTGACACATGGTGACACATAGGATGCCACATGCAATCCTACTAGGCTTATGATTTTATAGAGTTCCATATATCATAAGTTTAAAATAGGGTAAAGTTTCAAATACTTTGCAATTTTGCCCATAAAACTTTGTTTTGATCTCCTTTTTCATATTTTGAATAATTTCTAAGTTTTTCCATAAAAAAAAAAATACTATATTTTTTGGAAATTTTGAGGTTTTCCCATGATTTTTTTTAATGGAAAATAGAATGTTTTCTCCAAGTTTTTCCCATAAATTTTTTTCCTTCAAAACATTCCAAAATTGATTTTCAAAGAAAAAAAAATATAATAATAATAATAAAACCAGTGGTTAGTTGGTTATAAAATTTGATCACGGAATTTCTCCTCTCTTCTATTTAGCTAGTGTAGAGAGGTTTCACCTAAAATCAGTAGTATTTGATTGTCAAATGCCTAATTTTATCTTAAGGGTATTTTGGGCATTACAGGTGTTAAATTGATCATTAAAAATAAAGGAAGTGTACAGATTTTAAAGATTTTTATAAAAAAAATTTAACCACAAATTTTGGTAGACTTTAATAAACTTTATCTTAGTTACTTTTATAAACTTCTTATATTTATTACTCTGATCTATTAAGTATTTTTTATCTCTTTCTTTCTCATTACAACGATTTAATTATTGTTTAGATGTCTTAAATGATGCCTTGTTACCTCTATATGTTGGTTACAAAGCATAAACATGCTTACTTGATAAAAAAGGAGAAAAAAAAATAACTTTGATATAATAGTGATTAATATATTAACAAATAAAATATCAAAATACGAAAAAATAAGAGTTTTAAATTCATATGAAAATATAAGATGTTCATAAATTACTAAAAAATATTTAATGAAAAAAGTAAAATATCAAATGTCCACTGTTATTAACAATGACATCATTCCACATACTAGTAGCTATATTAATTTTATATTCATTAGCATGCTCTTTTGTTGCATTTGATCTAAAAAATTGATTCAAAATTGTCCCCTTGATTAAGCAATATTGATGGAGATGATAAATTTTTATTTTTTGGCTTAGTTAGAAATTCATTAGAACGACTCTTTGGAAAAAAAATTGTGTAATTCTGCACAAGCTAACACTAGTTATGTATGTGTATCAAATGGAAAAGGTGGAGCTGACTTGAAAATTGTGAACCGTGATTTGAATATATCAAATATATTCTCAATTACATTTCTCAATGAAGCATGACAAAAATTGAATAACTCATTTGCAGTTTCAAGATCACAATCTTGACTAAAAATTTCTTTGAAGATGATAAAACACCTCAAAAATGATCTAAGAATAACGTCAATTAGGATATCCACAATCCACCAAAAAATATTTACCTAAACAAACAATAGTATTTATAGAATTAGTAAGCAGTATACCATGTGCACATAAAGAAATAAAAATGAACATCAAAACAAATAAGTGTACTAAAAAATAATGCAAAAAGAAAATAAGTGCAAAAAAAAATCTTTTGGTACTTTAAGTCCATTGTTTTTTGATAAAACCATGTAATACTTTTGAATCATGAGCAAATTTCTCCCACCCACTAAGCACATACATAAAAAAAAAAATTAAAGTTATAAATGCTAAGACATTTTGTGAACTTATACCATGATGATTACGATAAATACTTGTATCACGTCTACGTACCATTGCTAGAATATACTTGCCGTTAATAGCTCCAATGCAAACCTATAATAAAAAAACAAATAATAATAATAATAATAATAATAATAATAATAATAAT
>QANX01004219.1:0-49807 GCA_003254975.1 Ochetophila trinervis | reverse complement strand
AAAAAAAAAAAAAAAAAAAAAAAAAAAAAAACTGGCCGTCCTCATTGAAACCCAACTAAGAAAAATCCCCAAAAGGAAAACCTCAGCTGAGAAAAAGAGTACCAACATTACAATCAAGCAAAAATCCAAAAATCCAACAACCACTTATAAAACCTCTACAGGTTACAAAAGATACCACGCCTACCTTCGGGCCTGGACAACCATTTGTAGCACCATCCGTGATGAGCATTTCAACTCATTCAAAGCCAGAGCCACCCAATCAACATAAAGAACTTTCGAAGGTTTTCTAATAGAACACAAAAGATCAAGTTTCTTCAAAGTAACAAAATTTGAAACACAATTATTTATAACTCCAGAGTAACAAAAATTGGCTTCTTTAATAGCCTGAGCAATGTAAACCAAAACTTGAGAGATAGGCTTTGGAATATTATCATGCAGATATTTATTCCAAACAAACCAAATAAAAGCAAAATTGCTCACTCTAACAGTGTGCCAAAGATTGGAAATCTGTGAGCTCAGATTAACCTTCAAATCATCATTGAACAAATTAACAGGATCTACTCAATTCAAAAGAAGAGAAAAGAGAGAGCAAATAAATTCCCAAATCACCACAGCAAAAGAACAATGAACGAAAAGATGAAAAAAAGATTCATCGCCCTTTTTACACAAACAGCACTGAGAAATCAAGGAAAAATCTCGTCTACACAAAACCTCATCAACAAGAAGCTTATACCGAAGAAGTTGTAAGGGGAAAAAACAAAACAAAAAAGCTTTCTAAGGAGGAATACGTTTAACCCAAAGAACTTTAGCATAGTCACCGTGCAAATTTTCACCTAACATGTGATTGTATATAGCCTTAGAAGTAATGCAACCATTAGAAGAAAAATTCCACAATAATTAATTATCTGAATTCAAATCCACATGAGTTTTCTCAATACAATCCGAAAGCATTGAACAAGCAATTTTAAAATAATCCGATAACATCCAATTTCCAAGCTCATATAGAAAATTCGAAACCAAAATATCATAATCCCAAACTCTAGTATTTAAATTCAAAATACTCAAAATCATAGCACCCGACCAATTATTAGTAATGAAATGCACCTGAGAATTCCAACATATGACCCAACGACATTGTTGAAAAAGTATAGCTTGCACCTCTTTAATTGCCGGCCAAATTGAAGAAACCACATAATGACACTTGCCTCGAAGCAGTGAGTGGAGAAAGACAAGAATTCTAGAAAGATTCTACATAATATTCTAAGAAAGACTGCTTAATAAAGATTTATTGAACAAAGTTAAATATTTAATACCCAAGCTGCCAAGACCCGAAGGCAAACAACACGAGTCCCAAGCAACTGTGACAGTTTTCATTTGAAGAACAAAACCAAACCATAAAAAATTCCATAAAACACGATTCAAAAGCTTTAACAAACCAGCATTTCATTTATAAATCATGAAGATATGCACAAACATCAAAGTGATGACAGAATTGATAAACATAGATGGCTAGAAAAAGAAAGTAAACGACCTTTCCAAGTGTCAAAACGACCCAAAATTTAATATGTTATAGGAGCACCTTGAGAAATGGGAACCCCTAAATAATCAAAAGGTAACCTGCCCAACTTCATGCCATAATCGTGAAGCAAATAATTTCAACGGGAGACAGAAATATTAGATCTCACATATAACAAAGATTTATCCTAATTGACAATTTGGCTAGAAAGCTCACCATATTTAGCAAAGGTATCAACAATACATCTTATGTTATTTGCAAAAGACCAAAACATTGTCACATATAAAAGGTGAGAATGAGTTGTTACCTCTCTAGTAACCGCCATAGAAACCAAAGAATTAGAATGAACAAGATGAGACAACAAACGGTTGAGAAAATCTTTAGCCAAACATAATAGAAAAAGAGATAATGGATTATCCTGCCTTACCCTATGGGAATAAGAAAAGTAACCGCATTGAGAACCATTAATCAACACTGGAATTTGAGTTGAAGGTAGAAGAGCACAAATCCAATTACAAAACCATGCCGAAAAATGAAAACACTCCAGAACCGAAATAAAAAATGGCTAGATTAAAGTATCAAAAGCTTTGCGGATATACATTTCAATGGCAATATTGCTTTTGAATCTTTTATGTTCTAACAGATTCGCACACTCCGAGGCAACTGCAATACAATCCTATAATTGCCTGCCACGAATAAAAACCAAAATGGCAATCCTACTAGTAATTTAAGCAAGCATATATGAGAGAACCTTAGTAATAATCTTTAAAAGAAAATTTTCAAGAATGATTAGGCATAATTTATCAAATGAATTTTCCTTTTCAGCTCTGCAAGTTTTTAAGGATTTTCTTTTTTTGATAAAACCATTATGACATAGAACAAGTCGTTCTGCAAAAGCTTTTTCATTCAGCTGAACTGATAGAGTATCATTTAGTAGAAGCAACTGAAATTAGGGAGAAGATCCACCAACCACTACGACATAGACTTTCTTGATCTTTCTCTAAACTCGTATGAAGCTATTGCATATTGCAAAACATGGTGCACAGGCTCAACAAGAGGAGCCAAAACCGAAACCTGCTTCATGGGCACAACAAAAAAGTTTTGAAACCTTCACAGTCGGTTGTACTGTAGACACCTCCCAAGAAGGATCAAAGGATCCCACAGTGTTCAAAAAGCACCTGAGTCTAACAAAACTAGAAACAACCATAACAAAACAGCAACCAACAACAAAAACAACCATAAACCAAAGACCAAAAAAAAAAACAAACCACAAAAATGCAGATAGAACAAAACTTGCAAACTAGGGGGATTATGCTGGAACTGCACCCCAAACTGCCAAAATGATTGTAAACAGTCAAAAAAATGAGAGTTTTAAACCTAGAACTCACAGCGCCTATAATCGCCAAAACTTAGACCAGCAAAAAACAAAAACTGTGCCTTTGCTTTCGAATGTGGAAATAGAGACCAATTGCGGCAACCTAACACCACTACCAGCGAAGAATAAGAGTAACATGACTCACCAGAGAATGCAAAACTACACTGGAGATGGACTCAGTACATAGCACCGCCATCGATCGCCTTGAACCTTAATGATGATGATGATGATGACAACTATTATTATTGTTTAATCATTTTTTTTAAATAAAAATAAAATATTGTACTTTTTCTAATTTTTCCTAGCACTATCGATATCATATCTACTGCAATTATGTTCAATGCCTTCAAAACTTTGTTTAAATTTTTGCTAGTAGTAGTGAAATGCAAATATATGTGCTCCACCCAACTAGTTTAAAGAGTCAAATCTTGCACATTTAAGCAATACACTAGTATAAATTTTCTTAATTTAAGATTTTCTAATATTTATTTTACCACATATTCTAAGCAATCAAGCTTTCTTATCAATCAACCAAAAGCTTCACATTAGTCATGAAGTTTTTCAAAGATTACTTACAAAGAGAAAAGCAATAGAAAAATTAACATTAAACACTCCTCAATAAAGAAATTAACACTAAACACTCTTCAATAGAGCCTTCTCTTTAACAAAGCTCTACCCTTTTTCTCACCCATTTTCATTCCTAAGAAATTTGTAGCTAATGACAGTATAATAATCACCCATAAAACAAAAATTTTCAAGTGAAAATCAACAAGAGACCAATGATAATCAAAACCATCAATCCACGAAAGAAAGAAATACCACAAAAATGAAATCCATGTAAAATGTTACATAAGAGCCTATTGCGCTTATTATTTTTCTTTTACAATTAATCATAAATAGTAAACAATGGGCAAAGAATATCCATAACAAAAAAAAAAATCATACACAGGTTTTAATGATGTTCCTCCTGGCCAAAAACTTCGAAATCAGTGGATGAATTCAAACCAACCAATTAATATGAAGAACACAAGTTGGCAAATTGTCTACAAGGTTTTTTCTTATTTCTTTCTTTCTTTCTATTGAATCCACATAAACTATTCCCAGGGTTAGAGTATTCCATATTATAAGTCTACTCAAATAAGAACTGAACTAGTTTATTCTCTTTTGCCTATCGGTTGTCGGCTTTAAACAACCTTTGTATTTCCTGCTGAGATCCCAAGTCTCTAAGTGGGCCCTCTTAGCCACCAACAACCTTGGCTTTTTAGGGAATCCCACACCTGTGTCATGGGACTTGTAGCTTGGCAATCCACTGAATAGGTTTGCTTATCCTTCCAGTTTTGAATGTCTTGGATAATTATGGCGGCCTATAGGCACGAGATGTACCTTTGGGAGGAGGGAAGGGGTTAGGGGTTGGAGGGTTTAGTCCAGAAGTTTAGTTATTTCAGACAGTGGTCGTTTAGCCATGGTCCATTAGATAGTCGGTGCAAGGCCTTCTATCTCAGATTCTATAAATTGAAGACTAGATAAACCAGCTACAAAACTTTTTACTCTTGTTCGTATAAATTGAAGAGCCATACATCTTTAAACTAGGTTTCTATAAATAAAAAATCCTAAAAATAAATTGATGAGTCAGAACTAGAAAATATATATGTTACATGTAAAAAAGAGTAGGAACACATTGAACGCAAGAAGAAGAACCCTTGGTTGTTTTCTATATTTCTTTTTCTCTCAAAAGTTTATGAAGAGAATGTGAAATTAATTTTGAGATTGTATATATATACCCCTCTCATCCAAAAGTTTATATAATAAAGTCTAAATTGAATAGTCCATTATTTTAAAAAGATTTTAAATCTTAATTAAACACATCTAAAATTTTTAAACAAATAGAAGTCATTAAAATTTATAATTAAATTTACCCCTTAGGTCTCGAAGAAATATCATTGTTAGTTTACCCAAAAAAAAATATCATTGTTATTCTTTTTTTTTATCTAAATTTAAATTTAAAATTTAATTATAAAATGTCATTTTGAATTACTCTTTCCCTTATGTATATGTCAGATTTTTGCATCTCCAATAACCACAAACTAGCCACTCTTTTTGTATTGTTTTTTTCACAGGATTCTAAATTTGATTTTCAAAGAATAATAATCAAATTGATTGACTTGAAAAGCTTAGAGAAAAGGCATCCCAACTAGGTTAGAACCTCCACCATCAAAAGCTTATCAAGCAAGCTTTATTAACAATAAAAAAGAATATCCAACTCTGTAGAAAAAATAATTACAACCACTTAGGCATTAAAACCTGTTTAAGGAAAATCCCAAAAGGGAGACAACAAATAGGAAAAATAGTACCCATAAAACAACAACCAAGCTAAAACATAACTAAACATAAACTAGTAACTAAACAAACCTATATGCCTTTTTACCAGACAAATCTTCATGATTCACTGAAGCACAAAAAGCAGGAATAGAAGATCACCAAGCTGTATGTGAAATACCCAAAGCATGCTTCGAGAGAATATCCGCCACTTTATTACCTTCCTTGTAATTATGCAACACTTGAAACTGAATACCAGCAATAAAATCCAGACATAAAGATCATTGTGATTGAAATCGCCAAGAAACCGAGGCATAACGATTTTCTAGAAGCCTCATAATAGAAGTTGAATCACTCTCCAACCAAATGTGATGCCAAGCTCTAGCTTTTGCACACTCAAGGGCAAGCATAACTGCCATCAACTCTACTTCGAAGGCACATAGCTCATCAAACGACATCGTAAAATAGCCTATAACATAGCCTCTGCACAACCTAAACACCAATTTTCCCCCTGCTAAACCCAGACTACCAAAAGTTGTCTCGTCAATATTTACTTTGATCCAATTCGACCTGGAAAAGACATAACAAACATGAATAATTTTTGGAACTTTCGGAAAAAATGCTTCAACTTAAGCCGAAGGGTAATAACCAAACCTTGAGCAAAGTTACACAACTTAACCGTTTGCTTCAACTTTGCAAATTTAATAGCACATGAAATAAAAATCCTTGCATGCAAACTTCTATTTCTTGCAAATCAAATCGTATTAAAACCAGAAATAATGCCAGCAATCCACAAGTTATAAATCTGAAAGCTCCATTTCATGCTACAAGCTACCACAAAAAGATCTAACACTGTCCCAAGGTACTCACATTCTTATCGAAATAATTAACAAGAAAATGCCAAATCGTTGTAGCATAAGGACATTGCAAAAAAAGATGATTCAGGTCTTCCACCGCAGCTTTATAGCGGCGACACTGAGACATTAAGGTAATACCTCTCCTGGCCAAAGCAGAATCAACTAGGATACGTTGCATAAACAACCACGAACAAAAATGACTCTAAGAAAGAGGAATAAACTATTTCCAAAGATCATTTTTCCAGCTACTAGCCACTGAAGATGAAAAGAAATGATGATAAACATCCTTATGAATAACATTCCCAGTTTTAGAAAATTTTCAAACCAAGCTATCAAGCTCGAAAGTTGACACTTTAATTGCCTCAATTTTACTAACCACCTTAGAAAAATTTACTTTAAAGTCCATCAATAGCATCCATTTACTCTCAATGTCCAAAAAATGATACACAGTTCTATATGGGTCCTAGAAAAAATTGCTTAGATTAACGAGAGATAAAAGAGGTTGGCCCAACCAATTATCAATCCAAAATTTAATCTTAGAATGTCAGCCAATGATCCAAATGTTATATGAAAATAAATATGACATTATAGGTTTCAAGGAACCCCAAATAGATTATTTGAGATAGAAACAGGTTTGAAATTTACCTTTCGACCTAGCATGGATAAAGTTAAAATGTTTTGCAAAATTTTCCAAGCTAAATAACTTAACAAGAAGATATTAAAAAGCTTTAAATCTTTATGTCCAAAGGTTTGTAGCAGTGAACCCAAGAAAAATGTAAACCATAATAATCATTTATAGAACCTGTCCAAATAAAATTACAAATGGCTTATATTTTAGTAACTCCCCCGGTCACTTACAAATCATGAAAGAATGCACAAAAGAAGAGACAATGACATAATAAACCAAACAAACACTCCCAACATAAGATAGGACCCGACCTGTCCATGTGTCAAAATACAGTAAAATTTTATCCACAATTGGCTTAACATGAAAAATGTTATGCTAACCCACAAACAAAGGCACCTAAAAAAACACAAAAGGCAAAAAATTGTGCTTCATAGCAACATCCAGCACTATCCTGCACTGTCTAGAAGCTAAAATATGCTTACTAAAATTATTTGAAAATCCTCCCAATCTGATTTGCCATGCTGCCATAAATTTGAAAAACCTCTGCCACCTTTCTAATGTTGGCAGAATAACCTTTAGAGAACAAAATAATATCATTTTGCGTACAAAAACTAAGAAGTAGCAGCAACACCATGGGCAACCAAAATAAGAATCAACTCCTGATTTTGAATCTTCTGTAACAACAATCTACTAAGAAAGTCCACCACAATGCAAAAGTAACAAATGAGAAAGCATATCTCCTTGTCAAACACCCCGTGAACACGAAAAATAACAACAAAGAGACTTGTTTATAAGAACCAAAATTCGGGCAGAAATCATAATGTTATGAACCCAATCACAAAAAGTAGCCAAAAACCTAAAAGCCTTAAGGACCGGCACCAAGAAACCCCAGTTTAAAGTGTCAAAGGCTTTATGAATTTCAATCTTTGTTGCAATGTTACAACCAAAACACTTTTGATCCAGTAAACTCAAACATTCTGAAGCTGCTGCAATATAGTTCTAAATAAATCCACCTTTGATAAAACCAAGCTGATTTTGAGAAATCACCTTCTGAGTAATGACAGCTAGCCTATTAGCTAAAATTTTAGTAATCAACTTGAAAATGAAATTATTAAGCATTATAGGTCAATACTGATCAATACAAGCCGCATGTTTAGCCCTCAGAATTATTACTATAAAGTTTGAATTCAACCCTGAGCAATCTGACCATGCCTAAAGAAAAATTGAATAGCCCTACACACATCCTCTCCCACTATAAAAGCCATCCAGGCCAAAAGCACTAGAAGCATCCAAATAAAAAACAACAGATCTAACTTCTTTCAGATTAAGGTTCGCACATAAGAAAGAAATATCTTCCTCCATCATCAATGCAGGAATAATTTAACCTATGAGACCCTCATCCAACTGCCCACTAACATGATGAGAAAATAAATCTTCGTAATAAGAAACTTTATGTTCCCTAATTTGCAGATGATCATGTTTATGCACTCCATTAATCGAAAGAGAGTTCAATAGTTTGTTAATCTTCCTCAATTTCAACACTCTATGAAAATAAGCTGAATTTCTATCCCCATAATCTAGCCATTTAAAATGAAATTTCTCTTTCAGAAGCATCTCCTAGCTTTGTAATTCTGTGTCCAAAACCAATTAAGCCGACACTTCTTCTTAATGCAAAATATCCAAGACCTTTGTAGACCCAATCCTCAAATGAATAGAAATTAAATAATGTTGAGCCTCCGAAATTTGAGTGTCCACCTGCCCAAACGTAACTAGATTCCAAATTTTAAGCTCCTGCTTAACAGGCTTCAACTTAGCCATAACTACCTGCATGGGATCACCAAAACCATAATATCTCCAACCCTTACTAACCACCTACATAAAACTCGAATGCATAGTCCACATGACAAAAAGTGGAAAGGCCTATGACCAAAAAGTTGTTGCTTCATCAAATTTAAAACAAGCGGCTTGTGATCTAAAAGTTGACGAGGTAAAGCATGGCAAATAATAGAATTTCAAAAATCAACCCCTAGACTGTTACAAAAAGCTTTGTCTAATTTATTTTCAGCCTAACCATGCAAACCATGTCTCGCCCAAGTAAAAATTGTGACGTTAGTGTCAACCAGCAACCAATTACAATTGTCTTCTAGAATTCCTACAGAAAATCTTACAAGAAAAAGGACCCGTTTTCTCATCTAAACCCAAAATGGCATTAAAGTCACCAATACTAACCCAAGGCTCCAATAAAGAACTACTTAAATGAACCATAGAAGACCACAAAAATCTCTTCTGACTATAAAAAACATTGGCATAAACTAGGGTAAAGTAAACACGCTCAAAATTACCAAAAACAGAACAACAAATTGTGATATGCTGCTCCTTCTTCGAATAAAATTTGAAAAAGTGAGAACTATATAAACACCCACAAAGTAGAATTCCCATGACAAATAACATTTGAATCTAGCAAAACCAACCCTAAAGATCTCCAAAAGAACTCAAAATAGAGGACCAAGCAACTAAAGGCTCCACTAAACAAAGAATTTCTGAATTATGCTGAAAACAAAAAGATTTTAAAACTAATTGTGTATCTGCATTAACGATACCTCTGTGATTCCAATATAGACACTTCATTTATTAGATGAAAAAGACAACCTTGTTAAAGGCTTTTGATTACCCTTATCCTTATTAGCCAGAAGTTGCCGCTACCCCACATTTTTTGCAAACCTTCTCTGACGCCAAACCTTCCCTCCTTTAGCAGACTTACCCTCTTCAAAAGGCACGAGGGCAGCTGACACTAACTCTTCCTCCAATGGTAAAGAAGAAATTAGCATCGTAGATGTCCTAGACACATCTCTGAGACAAAGTAAATGGCTTCTTAGAAGCCACCACAAAAGAGATATCATTTTTTGCTAAGGACAATGAAAGTTGTAACCCCTCATCCTCCTCATTAATCGAATCCAAAGATTCTTCCTCTGCCATATTCGCCCAAGATTTTTTGAGACTATCCTGAGGAACAACATTTAATTTCTCCAAGTTTGCAATATGAAAACCTGGAAAATTCGAAGTTGGTTCCATGCAAGAAACATGTTGCATGAATGAGGCATTCTCGGTAACAATTAAATGATCCACTTCCTTGTCAACAGAAAGCACCACAAAAGGATTTTTAGTTTAAACCATAGCCGTATCAGAAACTTCCCGCTTTTTATCCTCATTTGCCTTCCCATAAACCATCACAGCCTCTAGCTTCCCTACTTTCTTCTTACCTAACTTAGCAGGATGCAGCGAATCCACATTAGCCACCGAAAACACTTTCAGAGCAAGCATTTGCTTATGTTTCTTGTCCTGTGAAGAAAAACTCTTTAGTTGTCTAGACAAAATTCTGCAAGAAGTGAAGGCATGACCAACATTATTGCATGCAAAGCAATGGCAATCTCTCATGATAAATTTCAATCTCATAACCCAAGCCATCAACATCTAGCACAACAAAATTAGGAAGATCATAAGCCAAGTCCACATCCACTAAAATCCGAGCATAGTGGCCGAAATCTCCATTTAGAGTAGCCTCATCAAACTTCAAAGGAACTTCCACCCCTCTTGCAATATCCAAGAGAATTTGCATATGCTAAAAAGCCCACTTCAAACCTAGTAATCGAATCCACACTTATGTGTTAGTTGATTTTTGCATAGCCAGGTTAAAATCCAATGACCATTCATGTAACATGAACAATACCCAATTTTGTATTAAAAGAACCTTGAGCCTAAATCAAAGCTTTATCCTCTACTGAATGTAGAAGAACATGGAAGAAACTCTTCTCCAAAAATATAAGACGCCAATTATGAATGCCCCATACAGTAGGAAAATGATTCTTCAAATCATGCACTTTCCATGGCTTATCTCTTTTTGCCAAAATTACTCGTACAATCAAAGAAAACTGACACATATTCACACGGTCCTATAACGTACGTTGGCTAATTTTCATGGTCATATTACCCTTTCTTAATCATCTTCACCAAAGCAGGAGGTAGAATGACCGAAGGCTTCCCCACCGTGGCTTGGGCATATGTTTCATTGTAGTTGCAGAAGATTAAGGATCTATTGCCGGGGAAGCACCCACTGCCTCTAGCTTTAGTGTTGATGACGGTAAAGTTTTGAAACCCTTGAAAAGATCACGTGGGTGAAAGTAACACTCCTCGGCCATGTTTTCCGACACCACACAACCACCGGATGATCTAAAAATAATTAAGACGAATAGAATCTGGAAGCCACCAACAAACCTCACAATTGCGTCGTCAATCGCTAGTCTTAGCGCTCCACCAAAGTCAAAACATCGTCTTTCCCCAATTGATTTTCAAAGAATAATAATGATGATGATGGACTACCTGCTTTTATCATAGACCTAAGCAAGCAAATTTATTAAAAAAAAAAAAGTCATAACAATAGAAACAAGAAAAACCATCCCTAAATAGAGAGCAAAAAGAATAGAGAAACAACTATTTCTTAATATCGTATGAGGATGAATTCCCATATGTTTGGGCCTACTTAACGCTCTTGGAAGATGACCTCGTCTTTAGCTACGTTTAAAAAACAACTATCCATGGACCCTTATCGTTAGCCGTAGTGGTCGACTCATGAAGAAGAAAAGCCAAGCTATTTTGAGTCATGTTATCCTGAACCAAAGGAAAAGGCCTTAGTTCCACCATCAAACGAAACCAACACCATATCATTTTCCCTAGGAGCATTGTCCACAATAAAATGTGCAGAAGTATCCACTATACTAGCCAAAGAACCATTTCCTGCCCCACTAGAGGATATTGAAACACACCATCCAATGGAAAGGAATCATCTTCCAAAATAGGCATTGAAACACTCATTTTCGAAGAATGCATATCATCCATACAGACATCATTACCACCCTTAATTTCAACTCCTTTTTCTGTAGCAAAACTAGCAGCTGAGGCAATCCTAATACCACCCTTAAGTAAACCAGATGTAGAACCATCCTTGCACACTCAAAAACATTAGATATACCATCCTTAGAAGACCTAGTAGCCCGTGGTGCGATAGATTTCACCTTATCTACCTCTTTAACAGCATGTTTAGCATTTTTCTGCCCAAGCATGTGGCATTTAGCAAGATCATAAGCAATAGAAAAATAAAGGCAATTTCTCATAGTCCAAAGATTTTTTTTAGTACAGGAACCTTCACGATCCAAAATTAGACTTTAGCTGCAAGATCCACATCAATGAGAACTCGAGCATAATGAACAAAATTCTCTAATAGAGTGGCATGATCTATCCTTAGTGGAACCCCAATTCCTCGAGCCAAGTCACTTAGAATTTTCTGATGCCAATATTTAAAGTATAAATCGTAAAAACACACCTAGATTTGTGCATTGGTCATCTTTTGTGAAGTTGGATTAAAATCTTAAGACCTTCCCAAAGGTACAAAAAGCCAGGAGACAAAGACAAAGCACCTAAAGACCGAACTTGTTCTTTCTCTCCACAGAATTAAGAATGACTTGAAATAACCATGCCCAAGAGAAATAAGACATCAATCCTTTAAATTCCAAATAGAACTGAGCTTGGCTTGAGATCATCAAGCTTCCAAAGAGCGTCACCCTTAGATAACACAACTCGAGCTACAAGAAAAAACTGAAACAATTTTAAACTCTTTTGATAAGCTCTCATGTCAATAGAAACCTAAATAACACCCTTCCACTTACATAAAACTAGCAACATTTGCAATAAATATGTGACCCTCTACTGGCAAGGCATCCACAAAAGACTTATTTGGAGACAATCGAGCTCCAGAATGCCCGTTGTATCCAACACCTGCTTAGAAGTCATCCCCACAACATATTGTACCTTATACATATGTCCAAGAGGTGAAACCGTTACTCTTTTATTAGAAGAAGCATCCCTCACCACTGCCAAACCAAATGTGGTTTCACAAGAAGCCATTGGACCTTACGGTGTAGCCAAAGGGACCTTAATAGTAATTGTTGCACAATGCACTATTGCCACTATCTTTTCCAGTAAAATGACTGAGACCTAAATTAAAACCGCCATCATCATCACCATAATGGGATGCACCATACCTTTCTAAAATCGAGTCATAGAATGCATCATCACCACCGTCCATTTGATCTGCCCAAGAAAGCTTTGGTGAAGATGAACTCGCAAACACCATACCTAGCCAATGCCACTATTCATATCAGGTACAACCATCATCTCATCCGACTTATCAGCTACTAGACTCTAATAGAAAGCCATCGTCTTCTTCAGTCCCACTCCAGTCACCAGCCCAACAAGAACGGAACAACGGTAACCAAAAGGCAATCAACTATGACTAATCATGGAACCAGCAAGAATCGAAGCCCAACGTGAAGAAACACATCCACTTTGACCAAACCACAACAACATAAATGTTAACATGAAGAAAATCACACAAAGCCTCATTCACCATGTTCATAGATCACGAACACATACCAAAGTAGAAGAACCGATGAACAAAGCTTTTTACTTGAAGAATAATACTTTGTTTTCAATCGCCAAAATAGAATAACGAAGGAGATCCAAACATAATCGCCCACTATGAACAATAATAAATCATCCGAGAATAAGAAAACCCAAATTAAGAACTACAAAATGCCCAATGCTAGCCAATCAAACTTTAGCACCGCCAAAGGCCCCAAAATCTTTGTTGTTGTTGATTTCTCCAGAGCTCCATCTTCCTCATAATTAATTCAATCAACAACAACAAGAACAACAACAAGAACAATAACAACAACAATAATAATAGGCTACATACTTGAGTCATAGACCCAAGCAAGCAAATTTATTAAAAAAAGGAAAAAAGTCATAACAATGAAAATTAAGGAAAAACCGTCCCTAAATGAAGACCAAAAAATAGAAACAATTATTTCTTAATAGTCCTAGTATAAAGACGTATCCCCATATGTTTAAGCCCACTTAACACTTTTGGAAGATGACTTTGTTTCCAACAATGTTTAGAAGAAGCAACTAGCCATGGACCCTCATCATCGACATCAAAAACTGACTCATGATAACCAAAGCCATCCTATTTTGAGCCATGTTATCTTGATCCAGTGATGTAGCCTAAGTACCACCATCAAATGGAACCAAAGCCATATCATCTGCCCCAACTGCATTGTCCATAGTGACATAAGAAGAAACCTCAGTACCAATTTTTTGTCTCAAAGGAGGAAATTGAAACACTCCATTGAAATGCTCCAATAAAGGAGTTGCATCTTCTAAACAAGGCTTTGAAACACTCCTTTTCAGAGAATTCACATAATCCAAACATACACCATTACCAACCTTATTTGCCTCAGGAAGAGCAGCATCATCCACTTTTTGATTGCTTGTTTCTTCGACTTTGACCACCTTATCAAAGTTGGCAGCCTAATTAACCCTTGGCTAGACCTGAATAGCCTCTTTAAACACCTATTATGCATTATTTCAATCGAAAAAATGACACTTAACAAGATTACGGCCTATAGATTGACAAGTCAAACAAAAATAAAGGATATTAAATCAAATAATACTATCAATATGAATCAAATATAGAAGAAGAAGAAGAAGCAAACTGAAGCTTAGTATGGCTGCTGAATTCCTCCTCTCCTTTAATTTAACTTCAAAATATGTCTCCAAAGCAATGTTGAACTCCTCCTAAGTGTTGGCCAAAATTCCTTTTTCTTCTTTTATTGATGTAACTGACTTTCTCTCTCTATACTCTTGTGTAAGATGAAGCTTTGAATGGTGTATAATATAATAAAATTACATCTATTAGGCTCTCAATACCATAAGGTAATTATAAGTATGGACTGCTGGAAAAATACTTGGAAGGCAAGGAAATAAACCTAGAGTTTAATCCTAACACTACTTTTGATCCTATAGGTAGTGTTTGGTACACAGGATTAAAGGAAGATATATGGCTTTAATCTTGGGTCCACCTCTTATCTTGTGTTTGGTTCTGAGGGTAAATAGGGTTACAAAATTCTAGGTTCACCTCATGTCATCTCTACCACTTGATTATCAATTCCCTTCTCCTATGTAAAATAAGAAAGAAAGATTAAGGATAAAATTGTTTCTTTTATTGTAATTTTATTTCTTTGACTTAATATTTTAGTTGTTTTGGAATTTCGTTGGGCTATTAGTTTCGTTGGGCTATTTAGCATTAGTTTTTTAGTTAAACTAATGCTAAATATAGATGTCCTAATTTTTTAAAATATTTTTGGTAGTGGGAAGCTTACATAGAGATAGCCATACACATATATAGGGGAATTCGAAAGATTTGCTAAATTAAACAATTATTTTCTCAGTCTCCAAAATTAATTGGATATCAAGAGAAAATTAATTAACTATCAATGTTTGTTGCAGTTTAGTTGATATTTAACATGATGCTTGCTCAAAATTTTACAAGTTCGTCGTTCATACATTGAACGCACGGAAAAAAAAAATGCTCTACAATGGAAATAAAAGGTCATGACAATACATTCAATTATCAAAGCACAAATAACTACTTACTTTTCTTTGGTTTTATTGTGAGCTGCACCATTGGAGTTGTTGTTATGATTGTATCAGCACATGTAGTTTAGATGTCTTCAACTTTTTAAATATTTTTGTAATTTTTCTTTATTTTTTTATGAACAATATGACATATATTTGTATCAAACTAGATTTATTTAAATTAAATATTAAATAATATATAATATTTTAATAAATTAAATAATTCGATACTGCACTAAACACATGCTATTATATCTTGCCATTTAATATATATCTAATTCTCTTGTATTGAATCCAATTTTATCATCTATATCTTATCCAATCTAAAATTGCGTATCAAACAGACCCTCAATGTAGTAGGGATATATTTTCCTACATATTCTCTATGATGTCCCATCATATTCTCTAGTTATTTGTGCTTTGATAATTGAAAATGAATAAATAAACTACAAATCTTCAATATGATGGCACACTCCCAGTAGAATTAGAAAAGATGGCAAAAGATCTTTATCATGATATATTTCTTTCCTTATCCATCTTCTCCCATTAATACTCCAATTATTATTGGAATATTCAAGACTTTCCAACTGGCATATGATGTAGCAATAATAATACACTTAGTTGGAGAGTAATGATGTGGTAATCTTAGTCATCCATGCTTAGGTGGTATCATAATTGGCAAATATACTTTCCTTTTTATATTTTTTATTTCCGACATGCAGATTCAAAGCATCTTTTGGATTATCAAATGAACTCAAAACTCACATATACCAATTGGAAAGTATTTTCTATGTCTTAGTTTTCTAGAAATATCTTGATCGCACAATTCCAACATTGGAAAAGAATTCAAACATTGTTTTTTGTATAGAAGTGTAAATTTGTCGCAACTGCTAAAGATGTTCAACTTCAAAATCAAACTAATATTGATTGGCTAATCCAATTACAATGAAATTTTACAGAGTTGACCTTTGATGAGTTAGAAACCATGAGCAACTAGAATCGTACAAATCCTTAATTTGTAGCTCCACATACAATTAATTCAGTTAAGGTTGCGCATAAAATACAATAATTTTCAGCTTTTGCTCTTCATTCTCTAAAAGAATACAACAAATTAGTATTTTTCAATAACAATTAATTAACTGAAAACTAACAAAAATCTAATATAAACTATAGGCATAAAATCAGTAATATGTTATGTCTATCAACTTTCTTCATACTATCATTCTTTTAGAAAAACACACAAATTAAGTATTTTTCTATTTTAAAGCATAAACTAATAAATAATTAGCCATAAAAGATGTATAAAAATATGTGTATTTTATGCCTAACAAAAAGGCATAAGTTTATATTTGTGGCCAAAGAGTTTAGCCATAAGAAGGAAATTGACTCCAAAGAGATTTCTCTCCAATTTTTTTAAAGAATTCTACAAGAATTATTATGGAAATTGTTGGAATAACAATCTTTGTGAATTAATTTAATTTTTCAACCTTGACCAAGTTGACTGAGATTGACCGTGTGTGGATTCATGGGTTGACTTTTTATGCAGTTATATTTTTGCATTCATTTTATTACTATTGCATAGAGCTCATCCCTACGAGTTTGTAGATAAATAATACATTTGATTCTAAGCTATAGTTTGAAAATTATGGTCAGGAGAACATCAAAAACATTGTTGATCAGTTAAAAATTTGTAACAATCCAATTGAAAACTAATCTTATTTAAATATTTTATTGTGCTTTTATTATTTTTATGGTATTAAATTAAGATATTTTGAGAAAAATAAATATTTTATTCTTATTTGAGATGTTAAATAACAAATCCATTCTTGAATATAGATAAAAAAAAAATATCCATCTATGTTTTCACCCTCAAATCAAATTGCTCTCTCATAACCCAACCCTTTCATTTTCTATCACTGTCGACCATCGCCAAACTCCAGCGAGTGGGTTGACACAGCGGGTCCCTCTCACAACGAGCTACACGCCAATACCTTCCCCATGGCATGAAACCATCGAAAACCACCTCAATAGGGAGCTCGAAGAACTAGCCAAAAGTAGTTCGGTGACCACCATTTTTGGCTAGGACTTGACATGCACCGTCCACACCTCAAGGTCTATAAGGTGCCAATCAAACCACCAGTGGAAAGCCCAAAGATCAATTTGGTAAGGATATGTCACAAGCACCGACATCAATGTCGGTGAGTGGGGTCTCACTACCAAATTCAAAAGCTTCACCCTTTGCTAGGAACCTCATCGTCAAACATCCCTAAATTGTAGCCACTTTGTCTTCTCTGGCGATGTCACTAGCAGCACATGGGACCCACTCCTTGCAGCTTCAAAATGTAGCGATCTACGTGGTAGCTTTGAGTTAGTAACCCATTTTCACTTGAAAACCAACCATCGAACATTCCCAAATCTAGTGACAAAACTGGTGAAATTCCAACTACTGCTAGCAAAATTACACCAAATTGAGGATATAATCTCGATCCTTGCAATTTCAATTTCATTTAGGCATATGAGTTGCTAGTTGTATTTAAATAATTAGCCTCCTGTTAATTTTGAGCTAGGGTTTGATATGGGGTTGAAATTAGAGTGTAATTGGATTAAATTAGTAGGAATTGTTGGTTGAATTCCTAGATATCCTTACTAGAATTAATCCAAGTCCACTTTTATGAATTTGTGCAGATATAAGAAAGCCTTTATTTTGAATATTTATCTGACTGGGTCGATAGAGAAATTACTAAAATAAGTAGTTACTTTTAGGACTTTTGGGAGTATGTTTTTTGCATATACTATTGAAGTTTCTTTTTGTACTCAAAATTTATGACATTATTGAGTCTTGCTATCACAATCCATCAAAGAAAGAGAATAATGGAAATGGGAGATAGAATACACTGAGACCCTAGAGAAATGATTAGCCACGAAACTAGAGGTTTAAAAATGGGCAGGCCGAATGAGCATGGCACGAATTCGAAACGTTAAAATTGAGCACAACACGAAGCATGTAATGGACCGTATCTGGCACGATACGAATTTATAATGGGTCAAGCACGGCACAAGCACGTGATAGACCAAGCACGTCACATGCACATGAGAGACCAAGCACGTTACATGCATGGCATAAGCTAGCCACGTGATGGGTAAGGCATGACACAAGTACATGACAAGCTACACCGACATACATACTAACAATTTGGGCAAAATACATACTTAACACAATCTAAACAATAATAAATAATTTATCATATAAAATCTATTGTATAAAGACTTATTTTACAATAATAGACTAATGTGAAATTACTCTATTAAAAATTTTCACATGGAAATAGATAAATTTAATAAAATTATTTCAATTTATTTTTTAAAAATATAATAAATTATGTAATTTAATCATATAAGTATGCATATTTATCAGTTTGTCACTATCTTAATAGTATTTTATAGTTTATATCATGAACATGAGTTAAATTTTAAAATGTTTAGTTTTAATTTATTTATTTTTTTGTTACTAAAGTTCAATTTGTTTTTTTTTAAAAGAAAATAATTTTTATGATTATTAAGTATTAACGTTTAAATTTGTTGTTACTTATATTTTATTTCTAATATTTATTTATTTTGAATAATTTATATTATAAAAAATATGTAATATATAATTGGCACAGACATTGGTATCATCCGTATTTAACACGAGCATGATATGTATCTGACACGAACATGACATGAGTATATAAATGTGTAGATCCAGAGCACGTTTGACACGGCATAAAAACTAAATAATTATAAGTACAATACAAAAAATAAATAAGCTAAAACAAATACTGCAAAAACATAAATAAATTAGCTTTTAAATAAATCATACTAACACGACCAATTTTACACGTGTAAACGAAACCCATAGACCAAACCGGTAACTTTATCAACTGGTTAAAAGAAATTTGAAATTATTTGAAAAAAAAAAAAGCCCTAACCTCATCTCTTTCTCTTTTCTGTTTGCCTGATCAAACCTATCCCATTTTCTCCTCTGCCTCCAGCATCCAACATATCGTCAAACCCGAATCTGAATTCATCCTCTAACTCGTCGACTCGCCGCAATGCCTGACGAGATCACCGGTGTACGTCCCCTTTCTGTGGATGCTGTGGGACCGGAAGGCTAGGTTTGCAGGCGCACAGCTTTAGTACAGTCGTTTCGAGCTCTGGCGTGTGCTAGAATTGAAGGTGTGGTTATGGAGGTCTGTGGTTATGAAGCCAGTTTAAGGATTCACAAGTTTGAAATATTATTATCTTTGGTGCGATTTATTGCAATCTATATATATATGTGTGCTTTTGATTTACTGTTCTAAATTTCCTTATAGTTTTTTCCTGGAATAATTTCTTAGCTTCTTACTGTTCTTTTTTTCTTTTCCTTTTGTTTTTTTCCAAATTTTTTTTCGCCAAGCTTTCCATAGTTTTGCTCCCACTAAGGTAGTGTGGATGTTGAAGCAATTTCCTCAATTGTCTAGGTGTTTACCATATCAATTCTCACCCTCGTTTATTTATTGAGGGACAGGCGTATAAGGATCATCTAATTAGTACAGTGTCTGTTGCTTTCTTATTTTACTCAGATTATGCGTTGCTATTTTTCCCTTGATTTTTGACTTCCAGATGACTGAGAAAGACTTCTGGCGAAAATATTTAGAGTTGTATACCTACACAGTGCAGTTAATGGGAGTGTGGATGTTCTCAATGTGCTGCCCACTGGAAATGCTGGAACCGTTTTACATGCAGGTAGCTGCTAATTGCTTTTTGGCTGTTTGTTTTGGATTTTAATTGATGGTACACCTGCTAAGTAAAATTGGAATTTCGTTTTATTGACTACTTTGGCGCCAGCTCGTGACTAGATAAATGGTGCCAGAAAGAAAGAGGGGAGGATTGGCCAAAGATTGCTCACATCCCTCATATACGGATAGATTTCAAAGACATATGATGCACTTTTTAACCATGTCCCTCTTCTCCAATATTTTTAAGGTATTTCTTCTTTAATACAATCTCTTATTTTCAGATTTTGCAGAATATCATCGTCTATTAGAAGCACTGTCTACGTGTATATATATATATATAATAAAAATAAAAATAAAAACTCTACAATATTGATTTTCAATCTTAAAAATATGAAATTATGAATAATTCTTTTCATGGCAACTTGTTCTGCAACACAAGTTCATATGGTATGCTTTCGTTTAATAAATGTTGGCAAGTCTGGTACGCCCAGCAAATGGGAGCATGCTACATATAAAGCATTGTTAAAAATATTCTTAGTGATTGATCTGACATATCTGAAAAGATTGCTTGTATCCTCAAATTGTATTTTTTCAATTTCAGACTGTCATTTCAAGATGTTCATATTAGTTATTCCTAATTGACACAAGCGGTGGTTTGCATTTTTGATATTGGAGAAAACTACAGTTATTTAGTAAATTGCCTTCAGATCTAACATCACATACTATTTCGAGATTTGGAAAGCTCTTTTGCACTTTTGTGCTTGCTTCTGCATTCTTGAGTTATGAGATGCATAATGAAGTGTGAGATTCATTCCCAGAGGATGGTCTACCTAGACGGTTGAGAATTTTTCATACTTTGCCAGAAGATGGTCTAGTTCATATTTCTCTTTTTTATTTGACTATTTAGTTAAAATTCTCCCTCTAGTTTTGCTCATTTCGGTTTATATGGCCAACGTCTTCCAGAATGGCAGCTGTACTTTCGCCTGTCATACAATGTACTCTTTTGGGAAGAAAGTTCCTCAATTTACACTTTTCCAGATTAAAATATTTTCAATTTGACTTTTGTTTTTGGATATGCCGCTTCTATTTGTATTATTTGACATATATGGTTTTATTGTCATTGAAGGTTGCTCACGTTTCAGATAAAAGAAAACCAACGTGTAAGATACTCTTCTCTTTTTCTCAGTTAAAAGTAGTTATCCTTACAAGTTTCTTTCATTAAAGCTTGTTAGGCATTATACGCTTACTAACTAGTATCTTTTTGTTCAAAAAAATAAATAAATAAAAATCACTGCAGTACATTTCACTATATTATGTTGTGGATATGTTACAAAGTTTTCTTCTCACTATGTTAATTAACTTGTAACTGATAGAGATTAATTAATTTTCAGGCTGGAACAAAGCTTGCTTTTGTTGTCTTGTCTTTGCCAGTCCCTTCTAAAGCTTCAAGTTCTTCTGGAGAACTACCGGGCAATTTGGTTAGCAGAGCTATTCCTAACTACCTTGAGCATAGAACGCTTCAGAAGATTCTTTTAGTTGGATTCAGTCGATCTGGAACAAGTACTATATTTAAGCAAGTAGTTGTTCCACAGGAACTTAAATCTCCAAACTCGTTATGCTTGAAAGTCTGATTACATGAAGATTTATATATTTGTTATAAAAATGCAACTTGAAAATTAATTACTGTAACATTTCGTCAAATTTGTGGTTATCATTCTTTTGTTTTAAAATATAGGTCCAAGTCTATTATTATAGGCAATTCACGTGTATAATGAGGATTGTATGCTATTGCAATCCTTTGTAAAATGGGTATGTTAAGTAATATATATCATTTGAAGAAAACTTGATTGTTTTTCCAAATCTGGTTTCTGCTTATGCTTTTGGTTTAGTGATGGCTTATGGATTTGTTGTTATCTTGCTCCTAGAAGTGTTAGCTATAGTCATTTCATCTAGGTGATATCTAATTTTTCGTAATATGACTTGTTGCTATAAGTCAAATCTCAATAAAGCTTGAGTTCCATGTTTTAAAGTTTAAATTTAGGTGTTTAAATTATGAGTAAGTAAATACTTTGTATTTGCTAAATTAAAATGCATTGAGTAATCAATTTCTAGTTATTTTTAGTTAAAGGGAGATTAATTTAATGAATTTATCATGCTTAGAAATTAAATAGGATTAATAGTGGTGAAATCATCATCTTTATTCCATCAATAATTTAAAACTTTGCTTAATTACTTTTGTTGCCTTTACTTTGCTTTTTTATTTTGCTTTCTATTTAATTCTTGTTTGGCTTCATAAAACCAACCAATCAAACAACCACTCTTTTACTTTCATAAATCTAATTAGCAATATAATTTATTTTCATTACTATAGACATTATTCGTGGGATTGATATTTAGTTTTCTCTAAAAAAATTATTTTATTACTTGTTGATTTGTGCATGTACGAATAATCTAATTTTCATCACAACACACATTGTGTTCATTACAGATTATACGTGTAAAATATAACGTTTTCCTATAACTTAAAATATAGATAAGTGAAATTTAATTAAATAAGTGAATTAAAAGAATAAACTAACTAAATATTAACATATCATTTGACACATCATTTAGTAAATAAATTTGGTCAGCATTTAATATAGGTGTACAATTTAGAATAATAATTAAGTAGAATTACAAATTGAGTTCCTATTAAGTTCAAAATTATATAATTTACCAATGTATTTTTAATATTTTGTCAATGACAAAATTACTGTAATTTTTACTAATTAATTAAGTTAATATTTAATTTATATTATTGGTCATATTTTTTAAATAATAAAATTATATAATTTAATACATTCATAATAAAATATACATATTTTTAGTAAATATAGTACACAACTTATATATTCTCTAATTATAACTACTTAGCATACAATACTTGTATGTTGTTATGTTATTTGCTTGCATGGTAAATAGATTAATACTTTTAAACTATTTTATTTTATTAGAATCTCATATAAAATTTATTCATATGTGCATGCCATTTATAAATTTTAAATACTCTATAAAATTTAAATCATAGAACCAATAAAAAATATATATTAACAAATTAAATTTTAAAAAATAATAAAATAACATTTCATTTATTGTGCATTTGATTTTTATCTACGTCGTGACAGTGATGTTGATGGCATGAAAATTGAAGTAAAAAAAAAAAAAAAAAAAAAAAACTACAATATATACAAGATAAACCCATTCAACACATATGATCCACAATTTCCCGCCCATTCTTAAATTTTTCTCTATCTTCATCCCAATTACAACCACCCATAACCGGTTTTACTTTTTTCTCAAATTACGCATGCCATGTGTCCACCTTTGGCATGGTTTACAAGGGGTTTCACTTTAGATGGGTTTCACTAAAATTCGTGTCAATTTTTTACCTAAAGCTTATTAAATTTGTTGACTTGTCCAACTTATTTAAATAAATATTTTTTTTTGATAAAAAAATAAATATTATTATTTTATTATTTATACTATTTTTTTTTATTATAATATATTTAAATATATATATATATTTATTATTATTTTAATTTTTTATATATTAATTTAATTTATTCATATCAATTTTTTATCATGACCCCAACTTCACTTTTATATTTCAATTAAAAAATTCCTTGGAAATGGAAGTATTGTTTTCCGAATTAACTTCAGGTCATATGGGTAGTAAGACAAACCATTCCCTGTGAGAAAAGAATGTTTGGTTGTGCCTTGGCATTACAGTACACCAGTTATAGATGGACAACTTCCATCATGGTCACCACATAATGGCAATAATAATTTTTTATTTTATTTTTTTTAAACAGCAACAATAATCTTTTTTTATTTTTATTTTATTTTATTTTATTTTTTTTATGAAACATAATCTACATTAAGAGCCCAAAAAAATCCAAAGGCGACAACACCTTAGAGAGAAGCTTAATGCCTCATCTTCTAGGCAAATAGCACCTATACTACAGTGCAAAAGTTCAAATAAATCAAAACAACAAAAGAGAAGCTTATGCTTGAGAGAGAATTTCGTGTTAGCCTCAATGTTAGTCCAAAGCAATATCCAGTCACCTCGTTGAAACCTTTGCCTCAACAAGAGAAGATCGTTTATTGTGTGCCAAATATTCGGTTCCTCAATCGTCATAATTTGGTCAACCACCCTCTGAGCATCGCATCTTCATTCAACCAATTCCGAACCCTTCGAGGAAACAATCTCTGTGGCCCATACCAGAGTCTTGATCTCTGCCTTTTCTGGACTCAATGTACCTGCTAGAGACGATTGCAAAAGGATGAATTTGCCCCTATGATCCTGAGCAACAAAGGACATACCTATCGAATGCAAAAATATAATCTTTGTTCCATGCTTTGTAAGTCTTTTTAATTAGAAAAAAATTAGTCTAACTTTAATTTGGACTAAACGATTATAGGTATACTTAAGTTGTTACCTTGATGAGTAATATATATGCAAGATGATGGAGTTGCAATGTTATATGGCTAACGAAAAATGTCAAGAAAGCAATCCATGTTTTGGGGTGGTACAGGATAATATATATATATATACAGTTTTGCTATAAACCCCAAAGTCAGGGTTTATAGCGTCCCCGACAGTCAAAATTGCAATTTGAAATTCACCCATGTGCGAGACACGTGGTTCAGGGCCACCTCTCCTTCTTCCCCCTGCGCGATTAGCCCCCCTCCCCTCCTAAATTTTTTTCCTCTCTTTTCTTCCCAGGTTCAACTCTCCCCTGCCTCCCACCGCAAACTCGACTCGTCGGCGCTTCTCCCCTGCCTCTTCAGCCTCGTTCTCGGCTCCCTGGCCGAGTAGAAAAAGAGGCTCCGTCCGATTTACAGAGCCCCCGACGGTGCCCCTACTGAACCCGCACTGTGCCTTAGCTTCCTCATTCCTTCCCAGCCTCCGTCCACAGCTGTGTCGACCGTCCCCGACGATCGAGCCCCCCGGCTGAGTCGTCTTACCCCCCCGGCACGTGGCCAAGTCTCGAGCCCCCCCGCAATCCAGCCCCCCTGTATTTCACGTGGCCGAGTCTCGAGCCCCCCCTCAATCGATCCCCTCCGCCTCCTTCCCCGGTGCCTCCTCAATCTGTATTCAGTAAGCGAACTACACGGCAATTTTTTTTTTCAGTTTTGATTAAAAAATGGATCACCATATGCAATTTTTTTTTTTCAATCTGGAATTGCTGAAATTGAATTTGATGGTGAATTGTGGCGATGGTAATTTGGTGTAGTATATATGGTTATTGTGTATAATTATATTCAAGTCATTTTCTTATAAATAGAGAAACGATATTGAGCTGTTATTGAACTCTAGCATACTTACTTTGGGCACTCATTGGCTTAGGTTTTGTTCATTGACAGGTGACAGTTGTTGGAATACATAATGATGCTAAGAACGATGCTCAACAACAAGTTGCATGCTAAAACCTTTTGGCTGGTAAAATTATTTCTTTAGCTATTTGATTTTTCATTTACTTTTTGTGTGTTAGGTTATTTAATCCTGGCCTCCCTTTTTTTTTCTCTCTCTCTAATTTACACACACACACCTACCTCGGCATTTGAGGAACTTTGCGGTAGAATAATTGATTAGATGTTTGTAATATTTTATCATCCTGTTGTTAATGTTTATAAATTTAATGTGAGATTATTAAAGTTTCTTACTAAAGGAACTTCGTGGTGTATTTTATGATTAAAGATGTGATTCTGACTTTACTGTTTGACTTGTATATAGGTTCAAGATCTTGGTCTTAGAAAAGGATATCATAGAATTAAGTTTAATTAATGTAGCTCAAAGTTCACTCATAGATTCTATTTTTCTCCACCCTGCTTTGTTGAAGTTAAGCTTGAGAAGAGTAAAACTTTTAGACTTCAGAAATAAGCATCTTGGATCTATATAACACCCATATGATTAATCTGTTAATGAAAGAATCCAGATCATAAATACATTGTTGTAGGAATGTGAATGTATGTTTGCTTATGTTATTATCCAAGGTCAATAATCTGATAGCAAAAGCCAGCAATTATAGTTGGCCAGACCATAAAAGAGGTAATAGATAATAAACCTACAAGTAAAAGAAATTGCGACAAACAAGTTGACTGCATACGCATGTATATACATTTATCTATTCATGACTACTTATAGTAGATACCAGAGGGGTAGGGGAAGAACTGATAGAAATTATATTTTAAGAAAAAAGGTGAAAGATATCTTCCAAAGTTGTAAATAGTAGACAGTTGATAATAGAACAATGTGATGATTATGACTTTATTATAGTATCTCATAAAGTACAGTGCTTATCCAGAAACAACTGAGTCAAGGCTCAGTTGACACCACAATCTGATTTATAATACATCTTTGGGATTTCAGTCATGGCTCTAACTCAATTTGACAAGTCTAATGATGGTTATTATGCCACTAGGCATGTAATCAGTTAAAAAGATGTCTGCTCTAGACCCTTCTATGGATTATATTTAATTCAGATAACTAAGATGTCTACACTAGACCCATAGAATTCATATAACTAAGATGTCTGCACTAGACCCTTCTATGGATTATATTTAATTTAGAGTCTTATCCATACTTAATTGATTGTTTTCTTTACCTTAATTAACTTTATATAAAGGCATAACCTCACTATGGTAATTTCTAGGGCTCCTGAAAGCTTTTCAGATAGCAAGCCTACAGCAAAGAGATCCAGTGGCCAAAGTAGTTTCTCGACAAGGTAAATTTTAATGTGCAAAAGTTGACATCCAAAGTGAACAGCCTAATGCAGCAGCATCAAAGAGGTGTGAACACTTCATGAGATAGAAAAAATGCGAATATAACTGAAAATTGTTGTAGCTATGATTTCAATGTGTTATTTTTTGTTTAAATGATATTGTAAGTTGGTCTTTCATATTGTAAATTGGTCTTCTTTATTTATTTATTTATATATTTTTTTCAAATTAATGGAAGACTAACAAGAATTTCTTCATTCCAATTTTCTAATCGAGCCCNNNCCCCCGAGCATTTCAATGCAAACTCAAAAGATAATCAAGTACAATTACAAATTTTTTTACCAAAAAAAAAAAACTTAATTATCACTATCCAAATAAATTCTCTTAGTGCCAATTGCCAATTCGTTGACTTGCAAAACTTGATAAAGAAGAACCATCCAATCCCACCAAGAGTCATCAATCCACTAACCAAATAAATTCTCTTAGTGCCAATTGCCATCACAAAAATAAGAAACCCAATTGGAATTAAACACATTATCACCAATCCTGGCAGCCCCATAGGAACTTTATAGTCTAGCTCTGCCACTTGATTCAAACACTGTAGTGAGAGATCCACAATTCAAATATTACAGGTCCTAGTGAAAAATGACCAAAGTACAAGTTTAAAGCAAATGAGTATGAGTACAAGATTGGCCATTGATCATGGCTCTGAGCATCAGCATCTCTCCTCTGGCACCTCCAAAACTGAATCCCCTGAAACCTATCGCCATTCTGGGGTTTGCCATTTGCTGAAAATCCAGTATTAGGTTCCTCATCAAGGACAACTAGCAAATTTTACAGTATTAAAATAATATCTAAAAACCAATACAGATTTATGTAGGAAATTTAGGAAATAACCTAAGAAACTTGATTAAGAATAAAGTTTAAAAACTTAAAGATATGATTAAGTCACATACATACTGAACTGTTCCTTCAAAGATAATCAAATGCATTGAATTTGCAAATAAATATTTGGATAATTGATTTGATGGAAACTTGGATTTACTAGCATAAAGCAAACTGTGCGTTCTTGGTTTAATATGTGCAAAGTGAAAGTGAAACTGATAAAAAAAAATTAATAGAAAACAGGATACCTCACAAGAGCATGGAAATCATAGTTCTGAAGTCTACAATAAAAATTTCATATTGCAAACAGAAACAATTGTATATATAACATATACACATTCCACCAGCAATTAAGGGTGTGCCATATGTTACCAATCAAGGGGCAAGTAAGCCTGATGAATTTGATATTTACCTTGTATGTCTGTAACCAAATTTTCACATTTGGTGCTCCCTCTGATGTTCCCCCAAAATAGGCAACCAAAAAATGATCTTTACCAACCTACATAAACCACAAAGAAGCGAAAATTCAGTTAATTATGTTGATGAACCGAACTTTTTACAGCTATAAAGAACTAGTAAATTGCTCTTTCATTCAAAATCAATTCTTTACCAACCGACATAAACCACAAAAAATCTGACTCTTACTAACACCAGATCGACACCAGATTGAAAAATCTGATTCTTCTCTTACTGAAAAATCTGGTGATACATTTTTTAGTCAAAATTGAAAAAAAAAATTGTCGTGTAGTTCGCTTACCGAATACAGATCGAACAGGCACCAGGGAAGGAGGCGGGGGAGGGGGGGGCTCGAGACTCGGCCAAGTGAAATACAGGGGGGCTAGATCACTGGGGGGCTTTAGACTTGGACACGTGTCGGGGGGCTCGATCGTGGGGGTGCTAAGACGACTCAGCCGGGGGGGCTTGATCATCGGGGATGGTCGACACAGCCGCGGACGGAGGCTGGGAAGGAAGGAGGAAGCTAGGGCACAACGCGGGTTCAGTAGGGGGACCTTCGGGGGCTCTATAAATCGGACGGAGCCTCTGTTTCTACTCGGCTAGGGAGCCGGTTACGAGGCTGGGGAGGCAGGGGAGAAGCGCCGACGAGTCGAGTTTGCGGTGGGAGGCAGGGGAGAGTTGAACCTGGGAAGAAAAGAGGGAAAAAAAATTCAGGAGGGGAGGGGGGGCTAATCGAGCAGGGGGAAGAAGGAAGGGTGGCCCTGAACCACGTGTCTCGCACGTGGGTGAATTTCAAATTGCAATTTTGACTTTCCAATTGCATTTTGACCGTTGGGGACGCTATATATATATATATATACATATACACAGATGATCTACAGACCCCAACAGTCGGGGTTTGTAACGTCCCCGACTGTGGGGCTTTTGCAATTTCAAAGGAAACCGAGGCAAGTCAACAATTTCGGCTGGATTTTGAATTTCTACTTCTCCACGTGCAGACCATGTGACCCCAAATTTTTCCACACCAGACCCCGACTTTCCCCATCTGCATTCGAAGAGGCACGAGACCTTCCTTTCCCAGTCGAATCTCCTCCCTCCCCAACATAGCCTCGCCGAGCCTCGCCCCCGATGAGCGGCTCCTCCCTCCCCAGATGGGCATAGAGCCTCGACCTCGATGATCGACGAAGCTCCTCCTTCCTCAGCCACGCACAGCTTCAAGCCTCGCCCCCGACGATCGGCGAATCTCCCTCCCCGATCCTACGCCGCCCAACTGAAAATCAACTCCACTGAGGGGCTGCTTGGAATCCCTATTTAACCGGGTTGAAAATCGACCTAGATTATAATGGATTCTTTAATCTTCTTCTTCACTTTTTTTTCCCTTTTTAGAGTAATTTTTTTTTCCCTAATTATTAGAATTAATAGATTGAAATGAACTAGTTGTGAATTGTGACCATGTATATAAAAAGAGCATGTTTGAACATCTATAATTATAAGTTATTAGAGCTTTTATGATCCAAAATATGTTGATTTATTTTGTTGCTGTTGTTATTGTTTCTGGTGTCCAGGGAAGAGTTGGAGACTTTGGAAGAGTTTTGTTGTAAATTGCCAGTTGAGAATTGGACTTGTTGCAAAATTCAAATGTTAAACAGACAATTGGCTCCAATACTTGTTTTCTTATTCAAAAAATGTTGATTGATATTTTGGATCACTGGTTTTGGAATCTTTCTTGATTAATGGATAAATCACATTAGTTAATTTTTTGTTAGCTAACTTTAACTAACTCAACTAATATATAATAACCACTGTAACTCCATAAATGGCTTCCAGCTGGTTAACCACTTTTGAGTGTTCCTACTTCGACTCTAACATCAACAGAGAAGCATATAAACTGTTTTGCAAGGCCCATCAGCAGCAAAAACTCTCTAAATATTCACTTTTTTTTGTCAATTGCTTGCAAAGACAAAATGTGATCGATCATGTTAACTAATATCATAAAACCATATTGATAAATTTTGTCCAAACATTGAAACTTTTTTTCTTTTTAACAAAAATTTTATTGGATGTTTTACTTTCTCATGAACATGAATACCTTTTACAAACTAAATTTATGGTGCAAATAAATGCATGAAAAATGCTCTATGATTATCCCAGTCTTACAGATCCAAAGCATATCACTAGCATTAGCAAATTTTGAGATGAAAATTTTGACGAAAATATCAAAATCCTAGCATTTAAAATATATCTTACTTCCCGTTCATCTAAATAGCTAACCAACGAGATGAATTCTGCAGCACAACAACAACTAAGATAAAAATCCAACAATCATGGATTACATAGAATAGAAAATCCCATTGCCATCCATGATCCATCATAAATACTACACAAACCAGTCAATCTACAATCTTACATCAACAAAATTCACCCGAATATAATATAACAATACCGTGAACTATAAGAAAAACAAGTTTAAAATTGATGTAGTTAAAATAAGGATTCTTCATCAACAGCAAAATATGTGGCAGATGATCAACTAGAGAAGTCGATTTTCAACCCGGTTAAACAGGGATTCCAAGTAGCCCCTCAGTGGAGTTGATTTTCAGTTGGGCGACGCGGGATCGGGGAGGGAGATTTGCCGATCGTCGAGGGCGAGGCTCGGAGCTGTGCACGGATGAGGAGGGATGAGCCGCTCGACGGGGGCTTGGCTTGGCGAGGCCGTGCTGGGAAGGGAGGAGATTCGGCGGCGTGCGTGGTGGGGAAGAGGAGATTCGGCTGGGGAAGGATGGTTTGGTGCCTCTTCGAATGCAGATGGGGAAAGTCGGGGTCTGGTGTGGGAAAATTTGGGGTCACGTGGTCTGCACGTGGAGAAGCATAAATTCAAAATCCAGCCGAAATTGTTGACTTGCCCCAATTTCCTTTAAAATTGCAAAAGACGCTACAAACCCCGACTGTTGGGGTCTGTAGAGCATCTGTGTATATATATATAATATATATATAAATATATATATATATATATATAAAGACAAATTCGCCCACAATTCAAAACTTAATTATTATGAGCAAATATGCTCACTTAACAACCCATTTATTTATTTTTATTTGTTTTCTATCTCTAAACTAAAGTTATGATCAAGAATGCAAAATTCGGTGTCGACTGAAATATCAAAAATTAAAAATACAGAAATATTAATAGAAATATCGACAAAATATCAATATCGATAAAAATTTTAAAAAAAAATTACAGAAATTTATAAGGAAATATGTGAATTTTTAATAAAACTTCATTATATAATTTATTAAATACATTACCAATTTAACTATAAAAAATTGAAATAACATTGAGTGGAAATAATGTTTCTCATAATTAAGAGACCTATAACACTAGTTAAAAGTAACACAAATATTATTATTAAGTGATAAATTATTCATTTATTAACATAATAATACAAATACATAATTACTTAAATATGACTAATACAACATGAAATTTGTTAGTGGTTAAAATTTTTACTCTCATATTGAGAAAAATATTAATCAAAACATAGATTTTTTTGATAATTTTGCATGTAATTATTAATATGCCAACTATATTAATTTAATATTATATGTGATTGTTAATTTCTATTATTATGTTCTATACCAAAAATCTACGTTTTTCCTTTGCATAATATCTTCCAAATGAGAAAATTCACTCATATTATATTAATAGTTTATTATTACTAATAATTTGAAAACAATGATTAAATAATTAAAAATATTACAAAACAATGTTTACGATAACAAAAGAAAAAAATTATAAATTTTAAAAACAATAATTGAAAGCATATCATTTTTAAATTTTATAATAATTAAAAAATATTAATTTTCATATTTTAAAAAATTTATAATATTTTTAAAAAAAATTAATCAAGATTTTTCAAAATTTCTATAAAAATATTAGCAAAAAAATTTTAAAAATATTAAAAAATATATTAAAAATTTTGACAGAAATTATAAAAATTATACGTGTAATCTTTTATAAGCAAATATATTTTTTTATTGCATAGAATCATAAAATCTTAAAAATTATAGATTTTTTCGTCCATGGTTAATAACCATTGGTCATCATATATTGTTTATTTTTGGTGAGTTTCAAATAAATAAATAAAAAATAATAACAAAATCTGTCATATTTAATGCGGTAGGGCCCAACTGGATTTGAGAGGGAAGTTTAGGGAAGCATTTTATGAAGGACACGAAATGTAATTTTTTTTTATTTCTTTTGTGAATGACATGAAAATGTCATGTTTCATTTGAATGGGCTCACTTAACAGCCCAACGCTCTTTTGCTTTTTATGAACTCAACGACGGAGCCAATTGGATTTTGAGTAGTGGGCGAATTTACCTTTACTTGCAATCCTTTTTATACATATAAAGATATATATGGATACCAATATGTATATAAATAAAACAGAAATTATGAGAGCGAGGTAGGTCGGTGGGACTTATGCAACTCAGATGATAAGAGTACACTATGATCATGTTATTAGAATTTAGAAGTATGATCCCTTACCACATAATTTGATCACCCAAGGATATCGAGTAGTCTTTAGGTAAATAAATAATTAACTATATATGTAGGTTGAAAATATAGATTTAATATCTTATAGCTAAGATTTAAAATATCATCCATTGGCTATGCTTTTTTTTAGGTAAGTGTCATTGGCTATGATTTGAGGAAAAGCTTGACTTACTTACACAGTGAATATCATAATATGTATGAACTACTCATTGGGCCTGAGTGAAATGGCAAGATTACTTCGATTTAAAATAGTGGATCAGTGGAAACCTTTAGGCCATGTTTGTTAATAACGGACCGGATTAGATTTATATATCTGATATCTTTTCTTATCTGGTGTTTGGTGATGGCATCGGAATCTGATTAGAAAATCCGATTCTAAATCCAATTCAGTCGCATAGCTTGATTTCTAATATGGGAGGAAGGAGCGGAATTGTAAGACCCGGACTCAGATTTCCTCTCCCTTCCTCGATTTGGCTTCTCCTTCACTAGATCGGCTTCAATTTTTGCTGCTTCTTCNTGTTCCAAAAACAGAGGAAATTCTGCCGAAATTTCTGTTGAATTTTCTGGCATTTAGGAGTTTTGGTTGTAGAATTTAGTAATTGTGATGGTAGTTGACTGCTTAGGGACTTAGTCAGCGTGATTAAGTCCTGCAGGCAGGACTTGGGTAGTGCGGTCCTGACATCTTCACTCATGTATTGACATGGTTCATCCTCTTTCTTCGTCTTGGTTTCCTTAGTCTTGGATCTCAGAATTAAAACTGTTTCTTTTTTGCTTTGCATATGCAGCTTCATTTGTATCATATCTAAAGGGGTTTACTTGCACATCTTTATCTGACTTTCATTCAATTCAGTTCAGCTTCTCTGTTGGGTTTGTTCTTCTTTTTCCTTATTTGTCTTTTTTTTTTTTCCTTTTTTTTTTAGAATATCTCTTTTGCATGTTTGTATTTTTGTTCATTTATTTTATTTTATTTTATTTTTGCCTGGATATACGTTGATTTGGGTTTGTTTTCTTCCACTTATTATGACATCTTCGCTGTCTGATCTGTGTTAGAGTTTCATGTTTGAAGTAGAACTTTAAAGTTGAATTAAGACATCTGTCTCCATGGCTTGATTGTCTCTCTAGGATTGATGCAAGTCCATTACCATGCTATGCTTTAATTCCTGAACTGGCCAAAAAGTAGAAACATGTACTGCTTGCTTTCGTAAAATGAACAGAAATAATATATGTAGTGCTGAAAATGAAGTGCCAAACATGTGGAGCACTAGCTTCATGCTTTACTAATTGTGAAATAAGAGGTGGGCAGCTAAGATGAATTGGAAGTCAGGTTGGGAAGAATTTTATATGGAGAAATCTAACTTTTATATGGAGAAATCAAGCTTTATATTGGAGTACAGCTTGTTCTTTCAACAAAACTCTGTGCTCTTTGTACTTTCAGGTGCTTTATGATAAGCTTGATATGTTATTAGCCATTTCACATTTTAGTGAGGTCCACTGTAGTATAGCTTGTTGAAATGAATGAACTTTTTGTTACATAATACGGGTGACCCCGGATATTTTTCTATTAAAAATATTTTTTTTTGTCCTTTTTAAATATATTCATGGATTAAGGTTGTGCACAAACATGTGCAACCAATGTTATTCCATTGACATGGAAAAACTAACCTAGCTAGCTATAAGTTCAAGTGCCACTACAAAAAAAAAGAGCTTTCTGTGACGAAGCAAATTCGTCACACCGTATAGTATGTGTGACGGATTCGTCACACAATCCATCAACTGTGATGGTAACTAACCCGTCACAGTGCTTTCGCAATAGCCCCGACACAAATTCTCTTCAGTGACCGTTTACTGTTCATCGTCACAAAAATTGTAGTTTAAGTGACGGCAAAAATCCGTCACTTATATTCCAACCTATTGTAATTTTCCAGCCAGCCACCGCCGGCAAAGATTAAGTGACGGATCATTTTCCGTCACAATCACGACATTTGTGACAATCGTGTGACAAATAACCGTCACTGTTACTTAATTGTGACGGCTAACTAACCGTGACAATTGTGCTGCTTAGTCACGACTTTGTGACGGATTCCCGTCACAGTTGCCCAATTTATTTTGTATGGCCAACGACACTCTTTTGTGACAACTGTGTGACGGATTTTTGTCACTGATATATGATTGTCACTGTTCGCAGCCGTCACATAAACATTGTTGTTGTGACGGTTTTGTGACGGTTTCCTGTCACAGATATATAATTGTCACCGTTTTCAGCCGTCACTTAAACATTGTTGTGACGGTTCTCCGTCATGGATATATAATTGTTACTGTTATCAACCGTCACTTATACATTGTTTTCATGCTATAATATCATGTCTATATGTACTAATTAATACAAAAATTCACTTTTATTTACATATATTTAACAAAACTAAAATTTCAATTTACATTAAAATGGATAATATTGTATTGTCACAAAATATCTTTTACATTCAAATTCTAACACAAGTACACTAAGCATAGTATATCACATATAATAAGATTTACACCAAAAAAAAAACAAAAAACAAAACAAACTCCAATGCTCATATTGGAGCAGCTGAGATACAAATTGCAATAATTAAGTACCTAGCAAGTAAAAGGTAAAAAAATTTTGTCTTTGATAGCACAGATTCCATATCAAAGCAACAAAATTAGCGGCAAGGACCTGCAATTGATAGCACAGATGAAAAGTTGGAAATTAAACTTAACAGGATAAATTAATATACCAAACATTATAATAAGAATAACAGCAAACACATGAATATGATTAAATAGACATTAATTTGAGAACAAATAGGCAATGATGGCAACTTTCATTTTTGACTTGTACTTTGAATATGAAAGCTATGAATATGAAAGCTATATACTTGCCTTTACAAATCTGCAAAGTTATTAATGTTATCTAAAAGAGAAACAAAATTAAATATGATGTACAACTATTGGACAGCAGGGTTTAATCAAGTTGCAAATACATACAACAAAGAAAAAAAAAACAGTAAATCAAGTTGTGGCATTATATTCAGAATGCAGTTAGTTTGGCTGCATAAAGTACATCTTTCAACAGTTTAATTGAGTGTATGAACAGACTAGAACAAGAGCAAATAGTTCTCCAAACCAGCAAGTTAGTCGAAGAGTGCCCTGAAATGGACCCAGCATCTATAAGCCAATTTAGACTTCCATTAAGGTCATGTTAATGTTTCAGGGCTATGAAAATTCAGAAACAAATAAAAGCATTCCAATTTCAAAGGGAAGATACCACCTGCATCAAGGACAGATGTCTCCACTCACTGTACCTAATTCTCATAATGTACTCCCTCTGATGCAGCAATAGATCAAAAGTTTGCATCAACCTTGAGGGAAAAACAAAACAAAAAAAACCATTATCATTTGCATAAAAACATCTCATTTATTTATCTACTGTTTTCTTATACAACATGCAGAACAAATACGTAGAACAAATACGTGAAAAATTTTGAACTCAGGAAGTATAATTCCTTCGTAATTGTAGCATGCATCTTTACCAAAAAAAATAAAAAATAAAAAGGGAAAAAAATATATAACATGCATTGTAAAGATCTGTTGGGTAAAATGAACTGCTTATGAATTCATGTCATTCTCGTGCCTTGATGCGGATATTTCTGTCAAACTTGAGGATTATTCTAGTGGATGTATAAGCTGGGTCAATAACAATGCAGAACCCACAAAGCGGGTTCACTTGTAGGGAGCAAATAAGATGGATGAATTCTGTCCGCCGATGCCGAATGAGTTTGACAATGCAACTTTTATGTCCAGACCTTCCTTCTTAGAGCCCATCAGCACTTTCATGTCCTAATCAGGTTCAAAAAGATAGTTGAGATTAAACTGTAGATGCTTCTAAAAGTATGTACTGAGGACACTCCAACCCTTCATACCGTAAGAGAGATAGATGCCTCAATTTCTGTTCTGGTATAAATCATACACATAGAAATTGAAAATGATAAAAAATGCAATCAATTCTTCTTGAACGAACTTAGTGATAACATTTGACAGTGACCAGAAATGATACATACCAAGACTTTATCAGGATTCTCAAGATTGATGTTTGGATGTACCAATCCTGTTTGTATTGCCTATGTTTCAGAAACAAAACCCCAGTTAGAGCTAACCATGTTATTATGATCCCTATAATTAACCAGCTTAAATGAGCAACACAATCAAGCAAAAGTTCATATCCTTATTTAACCGTTGCAACTGCCTCCACAGCACCTGCAGCTCCTAAAAGGTGACCAATCATGGATTTGGTAGAGTTCACCTTTAGCTGCAAAATAAAAGTAGAAATTACAGAGAGCACCAAGGAGTAAATAAAATAAAATAAAAAATAAAGAGACCTGATTTTACCTCAGGATTGAGAATAGGAGTAGAAGATTGAGAATGACAGCATATATTATATACTACCTAAGGGAATAATTGCTGCATCAGATCCTCCACATAGCATCATGTGCTGCAAATTTTCCACAAGTCAGATTAAAGTTGTATATACTGTGACTAGTATAGGATATTCTTATTCCCAGAATATTTAACAATTAAACATAACAAAACCAATGTCCCAAAAACTGCATCAACTTTCAAATGAATTCTTTGGTGCCTGAATGATGATAAAGTTAACTTACTGCTTCACCCCTTTTAATGTGGTTCACTGCGTTTAGTATACAGAAGTTACTTGTGGCACAAGCTGAACATGATGAATAGTTTGGACCCATCCATCCCTGAAATTTGGCAATTTACAATTCTCTCAACTATACTATATGCCTTTAAATTTTACCATCCTGAATTTCCAAATACACAACCTTGTTGTAACTTACCAGATCCCCTGCTAGTACGGCAGAACCGATATTCGTTGATACATAAGGTACACAGAATGGACTAATCTTCTTGTATGAAACATTCAGTGCTTCCATTGATTCAGTACAGATCTGATAAAATAAAAAACAGTAAATACCCAATTCATATCTTCAATAATTTGATGACAATTTTTACCATTCCAATAATATACACACACATATCTAAAAAGATTTTAGGCTTGTATACCTTCAGACCTCCTAGTGCAGACCCAATTATGATTCCACATTTACTTTTGTCTAGTTCTTTTACTACTTCTTCAGTAATTCTGCCTTCCGCCTTCTGCCAATGCTTTTTTACCAGCAGTGAGTGTGTAAATCATGAATTTGTTTGCCCTCTTATAAATCTTCGGTGAGACCCATTCATCTGCAGAGAAAGACTTGATTTCTTCAGCAATTCTCCGTTTTGAAATATCAAGGGACTAGATTAGTCTGACCATGCAAATGCAATCGTCGAAATCACATTTAGAAATGGGTCAAAAAGAGAAAATGTACAGTGGGAAACTGAGAACAATCAAAACCCTCTACCTCACTTATCCCACTAACACCTTTAAGAAGATTATTGTAGAAGATATCTGGATCATGACCAAGTGGGGTCACCACTCCCAACCATGTTACGACAACACGCCTCTGCTCCATGGCTTCAACCACAGGTTTGTCTGAGATGTGAAAGAAACGAATGCTTTAACAACAAGTGCAATGTTTGATTATTTGCTTCTGCTATTTACCAAACCAGCATATGGAGATGGAAAAGCACTTAAAAAGAAAAGTATGATAAAAAAGAATGAAAATGAAAAGAATTCCATATTCCAGTGGCATTATAACCCCCACTACATTAACCAACCCTCCCTCCAAAGAAAACTAACATGAAAATGAAAGGCTGCAAAACTTGCCATGAAAGTAAAAACAAAGTTTCATGTATAAAATAAATACAGTCAAAAGTGTGAAATGAGATGAATGCAGAGGCCATTACCAGAGCTTGAAGCTCGACATATAAGCCTCCTTGTTCTTGAGGAACCAAAGAGACAGAATCTTCTGCTGTCACCAGAGAAGGAAAAAGATTCCTCAAAAGACTCGAAATGATTCATCATGCTTTGGATTCTAGATCCACGGAGAGAGTGAATAAAATCAGAAGCAAAATGAGCACCACCTCTGTTTCTGTATTTTGATGAAATCAGCAGCTTCTTTCTTCTTGGTGACTGAAACATGCAGGCCGTTACACTGTTAATGCAGGTACAGAGAGGGGAGGCAGTAGAAGAAAACGCCATTGTTGCAACTTGCTGCAACCGCAAATTTCCTAAACCCTAAAATCCCAAACTGACCAATACCTTACCTGCGATTGAAGGATTGACAACGTAGGGGGAGAATCAGCACTAATGGACGCTGAGTTGGACTTAAGACTTCACAGCAAACTCTCTACGGCAAGTTGACGAACCGCCATTGCAGTGAGGACTCTTCTTCTCCGAGAACCAAAACCCCCTGCGAGTGCAGAGTCCCATGGCCAAAAAATTGGGGTGGGAAGGCAGCAGAAAGGCTGGGCATTCTTCTCTGAGCGGTGGATTAGCTGGTCGTTGCCGGATGTGGCCAGATTTTCGGCGAGAGGCTTAAGTTTCGTAGGTTCTTTATGACTGGTAATAGAATCGAGAGAAGGGGAGAGGAAAGAAAAGGGAGGGAGTGATCGGGGGAAATAGGGAAGAAAAAATAAATAAATGGATTTTTATTATTTAAGAAAGGTTTTTAACATATTTTTAATAAATTCAATTAGTAATTGTGACGTTTAAAATTTCTGTCACAATTATGCTAATTGTATAGGCCAAATTTCCCTCCAAAATATTCCGGCAAATTTTACATTCAAATTCCAATTTGTAGGCTGAACTCTTACATTTAACCGTCACAATTGAATTTTTGACCAATTGTGACCGGTTACTTACCGGCCCAGAAAGAAATTAGTGACGACATTTGTCTTTTTACGTCACTAAATGCAAATAAAAATTCAAAATTTTGTTCCCGCGCAGCTGAATTTGTGACGGCAAAAAATTTGTCACAAATTAATGGAAAATGAATCCACAATTATGACGGAAGTTAAAATTTCCGACACAGAAAACAGTGTTTTGTGACGGGTACTTTTCCGTCACAAAGATTTCTGTCACAAAACATCGATTTTTTTTGTAGTGTGCTATTCGTATATGAAGAATGCTTTTCCATATAATCTTGATAGTATAAGTTTAATTAGTTGTCACTGGTATTTTGTGCATGCTTCGTTGGATGAAGCATGAACTTGCTACTGAACTTGTTGCAATCCCTCTTCTCGAAATAGGAAAATCCTTAACCAAACACCTGTCTGGATGGGGGTTGTAATTGATTTTGATTCATGATGTCTCTGAACTAAAAGAATGGAAAGCATATTGTTGCTGCTCGTTTTTCTCCTCCTTCTTCAAACTTCAAAATCTCATTGAAAATGCTCTAAAGCTTTTCCAAAGTCCATGAAAGCTGCTGCAAAACAAAGAAAAAATGGAGTTAGAGGGACTCTAGCGAGGTCGCCAACGAGCACCTCACCATTCTCCATTTGTTCTTTTTCATTATCAGACAGAAAAGGAGAACCTTTAACATTGAAAAGATAAAAGGTGATAAAGATAGAGGTAGGGAAACTCTTGAAGGCTCGACTTATCGAGGAAGTATTCTATCCAAGCTGTTAGAAAATGTGGTACTTGTGAAGAACAATGGAGAATGGAGGGTGCATGCTGGCGTTCCTCTTACCCCAATTTTTCTTGTTTTGTAGCAGTTTTCGTGGACCTTGGAGAAGCTTGGGAGCCATTTCAATGGAATTTTGGAGCTTGAAGAAGGTGGAGAAAAACGAGCAACAACATAGATTATACTTTGATGTCAGGTGGAGGCATGAGACATGGTTTTTTTGTTTAAGCTCTTATTTAGTATTGTCAAGAGGCTATGTTATAAGTTTCTGCTGATAAAATTGATTGGATTTTTCGCATTTATGTTGTTGCAGCTTGGTGATGGATTGCTATATGAAGTTGTTAATGGAGTTTCCAGCTCCAGTAGCTTCCCTCATTTCTATGGACCGTCTCGCAGTTTCATACCTCTCCCTTTAGAAGCTGTTATAAAAGCAGAGAAGCTGTCTCTATTAGGTGACCGGTTCAGTTGTAGTATGCTGGATTGAGCTTCTAATTAGCGTTTAAGTTGGCTTTCTTTCATTTTAGCTTTGTTGTACCATGGGGAAGGAGAGATATTCCGTGTTAACTTGTTAGGCTACTACCTTGGAGCGGGAAAGAGAAGTAATGATGTATTAACTTGTTATATGCATTGCATGGATATGTAAATAGAAATAATGATGTGTTAAACCCAATTCTCGAAGCATAAATGGATGTTCATTTTTCATCGGTTTAATTGTAGGTTGTACAGTTGGAGTAGATGTTATGAGTATACTAGCACATGTGTATTAGGTTAATTCTTATTTTGTTTTTTTAATTTTAGTAGTAGTTTTTTTTTTTTGTGAACAATTATGACATGTTTGTATTAAATTATATTTAATATTTTCTAAATGACATAATATTATATTTTATTAAATTTATAATTAGAAATATATTACAATATATTTTATATATCATGTTTATTTAAATTAATAATTAAAATTATATTTTATAATATAATTTAAAAAATATAAAATATATTATTAAATTTAAATACAATCTAATCTAGTCCGAGAGTGCACTAAACACAGTATATTAAATCATGTTATTTAATCCGAGACTGTACCAAACACATGACAAGATTTGAGAAATCCAATCATGCTATATCCTATCCGATTCAATCCTGCCAGCTAGATCAGATCTAATCCTACGTACCAAACGCACATTTAATGTTTCATGACCAAGTTATAGAGTACTTATAAGACATTCTAAATAATTTCTTCAATGAGATTTATAATTTTATTTGTTTTTTTTTCTTCATTAATAAAGTTGATGCGTTAATTTTCATTAATCTAGTCACAATGCAAATTTGGTGTAAAGGCAACACTGAACAAAAATAGAGTTGGCTAACCAAAATGTCTTAGCATCTATCTTCGGGCCTGATTTGTTATGTCTCGTGCTCAATGCATTCGTTCCATGCCAAACTGTGCTTTCATCAATCATCTCCCCCTTTTGAAAAATACCCGTACTTGAGTTTCGCTTTGGACATTAAAATTTTCCATTCCAAATATAAAATATTTAGAATATTTGAATTGTCATGATCTCAAACAAAATTGAATTCATAATTGAGACATGTAATATCATGATCATCAAACTTTATGAAAGGCATCAAATCATCTAGATTATTTGAAACTTTCAAACAGTAAATGTTAATTGATTTTCTCCACCGTGCTCCTCATCGAACTTCAACTTGGAATAAATAATAGACAAAAATTGTTTTTTTTATTACATATTCTTCATTGAAAATCAAATCAAAATCAACAGGTTTTTCTTCTTCAAAAACACAAACCCACTTAAATAAATCTAGATTTGTAGGTTGACTTTATTCATGTGGGGTAATGCTAAATGGATCCCTATGCTGATGCAGTTGTGCGATGCTGTCACGTTCATACTTCTCGTCTACCAGTTTAGCGTCAAGGTGATTCTGAGGCGACATCTCTCTATTATGTTACAAGGAACACCAATCTGGCTCTAATACCAACTAATGCAAAGCAGAAGCGCGAATAAGAGAAAAGATCTCACATATACATGTTAAAGAAAATAAACATAAACATAAAAATAATACCAGACAGAAGATTTTTACGTGGTTCAACAGAGTAAACTCTATCTACATCCATGGTGCTCCAGTAACGGAGCTTATGCTATAATCTCAGAGAAGTTTAGATGTTACAATCTAAGCACGTTCTACACACAGTAGAAACACACACACAGTTCTTCTACTCACATACACTCAGAATGATTAACACTTAGTAAATCTTACACAATACACACAGAAAAAGTAACAATAAAGAAGAAGATGATGAACAGACAAATTACAATGACTTAGAGCCTCTCTCACTACTCTCTCTCTAAAACCCTAGAAAAGTTGCACATCCTTTTGGCTTCAGGAGAGGAAAAACTATATAACTGAAACAGTGCATCAGAAGATCTAAAGGCTTAGAGGCTGCCACGTGGAATGATCATAGATGACCTAGGAAATCAACCAACCCCAGCAAAACGCACTGTATAACTAATAGAATATGAAACGCTGAAACAATAGTGATTAAGGATAATAATAATGATAGTAATTAAGAGCAATAAAAACACAGTAAATCCGGATTAGTTATCTAACAAATCTCCTCCTAATCCTAAATTACCTAGAATTTCTTTAAACATTATAGCATAAACTTAAGACCATCATCACACAGATTAAAAAAAAAAAAGAAAAAAAAAACTTAGTTAGCTCTAATTTGGAGCAACTTCTTGCAAGTATTAAATTTACCCACTGGAAGCAACTTTGTTCCCATATCAGCTTGATTAAGATCTGTAGAAATCTTATTAAGACTAAATACACAATCAAAAATTAAATTTATAATAAAATGATATCTAACTTGTATGTGCTTTGATTTCTCATGAAATACAGGATTTTTACATAAATGAATAGTACTTTGACTATCTGAAAATAGAATTATCTCATGAGTCAAGACTTTTAACTCTTCTAACAAACCTTTTAACTAAACTGCTTCTTTAGCTGCCTCAGTTGCAGCTATATACTCAGCCTCTGTAGTAGACAAAGCTACTATAGATTGCAGATGTGATTTCCAGCTTACACAGCTTCCACACAAGGTAAACATATAAGAAGAGATAAAATTACGATTATCTCTATCACCTGCAAAATCAGAATCCATAAAACCAAGCAACTCAACACCAGCATAACTCTTTTTATAAATCAAACCCTTAGTCTCAGTTGTTTTCAAATATCTGAGAAGCCATTTCATGGCTTCCCAATAACCCCTCCTTGGATTAGACATATAATGACTCAATATAGTAATTGAAAAAGCTAAATCAAGTCTGGTACATAACATAGAATACATAACAGAACCAATAGCATTAGAATAAGGCACAGAAAGCATATCTTCTTTTTCAAACTCAGTAATAGGGCATTATTCACCAGATAGTTTGAAATGACCACCAAGAGGAACATTCACAGGTTTAGAATCATCCATTGAAAATTTGGAAACAACATTTTTCAAATAAGATGATTGAGACAATTTCATAGTACCATTCTACCTATTTCTATTTATGTTAATTCCCGAAATTTTCTTAGCACAACCCAAATCTTTCATTTCAAACTCAGATTTTAATAACTCTTTAATATTTTGAATAACAGAAAGATTGGGACCAGCTAATAACATATCATCAACATACATAAGTAAATAAATAGTTTTATCGGACATTAAAGCTTCGAAATAAAAACAAGTATCAAATTGACTTCTCACAAAACCAGATTTCGTGACAAAAGAATCAAACCGTTTATACCACTGTTTAGGGGATTGTTTTGAGGCCATAAAGGGAGTTTTTTAACAAACAAACTAACTCAATGCTTTTTTCTTTAACCTTAAAACCTTCTGGCTGTCTTATGTAAATAACTTCTTCTAAATCACCATGCAAAAAAGTTGTCTTAACATCCATCTATTCTAGTTCCTAGTCAAACTGAGTAACTAGAGCTAGAATAGTTCTAATAGTGGTGTATTTGACTACAAGAGAAATAATTTCATTGTAGTCAACACCTTTAACCTGAGTAAATCCTTTGGCAACAAGTTTAGCCTTAAACCTAACAGGTTCATCACTAGACATCCTTTCTTTTACTTTGTAGATCCACTTACACTCAACTACCCTTTGTTGGCTAGAGGGTTTTACTAGATCCCAGGTTTTATTTAAATGGAGAGACTTCATTTCCTCCACCATGGCTTCCTTCCATTTGCTAGACTGCTTAGATCTAATGGCTTCTATGTAACACCCCGTCCCAGGAAAAATATTAGAAATATCAAAATTGACCAAGTGTGACCAGTTTGACCGTGAGTGGGCCCATGGTTGACTTTTTATGTGGTCATGTTTTGGCTTTGACTAAGGTACCGTTGCGTAGAGCTAGTCGATATGAGTTCGTAGACTAGTAGTACGCTCAATTTTGAGTTAAGACCGAGAAGTTATGGCTGAAATAACATGAAAAGCATTTTGGTAATTTGCTGTGGTAGGGCAAAAATTACTATTTTGCCCCTGCCTTTATATGTTTTATCCAGAAGGGTCTGGAAGGAGGAGACACACGCCCGCACGCACGCCACACGCACGCAGCCCCCCCTCCTCGGTCACTGTCGCCGCCGGAAATGGCCGTTTTCCGGCCAGTTTGGGCCGGAGTTTTAGCTGGGAAATGAAGCCGTCGACCCCCTCCTCCTATTGACACCGGTGGTTTGCCGAATTCTTGCCCAGATCGCCGAAAATTGTGAGAAAGCCGGTCAGCTAAAAGTTTGCGATTTGCCAGTTTCCGGCGGGGTTAGGCCAACCCACTGCCCGGGAAAGGTTCGCCGGGACCTCTTCTTCCTTTCCTCACTGTCGGCTGGCCGTGATACGCCGTGGATTGCCGGAATCGACGAAGGATCCAGCGGGGCCGATTCTCCTCCGGCCGCCGGATCCCGACAATTTCCGGCGATGAAATCTGTTCCTTTCCCCTCTTTTGGACCCTCCGAGTCCGATTCTGACACCCGTTGGTCCTAAATCCCACTCGTATAAGCGGTGCGAATTAGGAGTGCTCGGCTGTCACTTCTTGGTCGTTTTCCGGCCACCACTGGCGGCGGATGAATGAGGTAAGTTCACGGTTGCTTTCTAAATTTCACGAGCTTCGTTTCGATATATAATTTGCATATTATAGATAAATATCGGAATTTACCCGGTGGTGAGCGGGTTGTTAACAATTGTTAAATAGGAATTGTTGATGACTGATGATATAAATGTGTGCGTATTTGTGTGTTGGTAATTACTGTGGAGTGAATTGGTTATCTAGAATTTAGGATTTTGATTATTTGATTGAAGTTCGTGGTTGTTAATGACGGTTACGGAAATATTATTTGTGATTATTGCTCTGGGAATGGTAAATAAATTGCTGTACCGAGAATATAGGAATATGTTACATAATTGTTTTGCTATGAGCTGTAATTAATTGTTAAGGGAATTTTGGTTTGAGTTTATAATGGAATTTTTAGTATTGATGTGGTTAGTGAGTTAGAACGTATGTTTGTCAAGTTGACTGTTGAATAGTAATTGCATCAGATGCGGCATAATTAGCGTAAATATGCACTCGGAACTACAGGTAGCTTGATCCCTTTGGGGAAGGGTATGTAGGCAGCTCAGTTTTCATACTGAATCCAGCTACAGGAAAAATATAACAGATATATTGTATTGCGAGTGTTGAATTAATTACTGAATTGTGGTTATTCGTGTGGGAATTGCGTGCTGGTAGAATAAATATGGTTTAGGACTGGTTTTCCTTGCAAGTCTGTAGCTTTTGCTTTTGGGGAGTGTTAGAAAACAATCGAAATGCTGCAGAAATTTTTAATAAATTTTCGGCAGTAGAGAAACCTTTCGGTCTGTTGGTTTTTTTTTTTTTTTGAATAATGGTTTAGCGGACTTTCACGACTGCTTGTGGCTTAGTGGCAACATTAAGTCACGCAGGCAGGACCCAAGCAAGTCGGGTCCTGTCAACTTGGTATCAGAGCCTGGCTGTAGATCTCACTCGGGAGAGCTTAAGTTTCAACTTGGAAATTGGTTGTTAATTTATAGATGTTAAACGGGTTAGTTTCACCTATGCGTTTAGTTCGTCGGATTTTGTTTGAGCCACCTTTTGTATGAAACTTTTTGTGTGTTTGGCTTAGAGCCATGGTTTATAGGAGAGAATTTATTTTAATTTTAATTTAATTTTATTTTTTTTTATGAATTTAATCATTTGATGTTTTGATGTTTTAATGGTGAGTGCAAGTATTTTTCTAAATCGTTGGGATTTATATGCTATATTTGATTGAATTTAAATTAATGGTTTGAATCGAATTTTTCTTATGCATTAAATTTTATTTATTAAATATGTTTTATGGTGATTTAAATATTCCATGAGTTTGATTCTACGATTTGATGGATTTCATATTTATTTGGAATAAATATGAAATTTGTGTTTTAATTGGTTGTTTAGCGAATTTTGAAAGTTTTTGGATGTTTTACAATCTTGTGGAATTTATTAAAGTTTGGGGCAAAATTTTTCTAATACTGAAAGATTTGATTTGTTTTTGGAAAAATTTAAAAAATAAAAAGATTTTGAAAAACGTTGAATTTACTGCGATACTTTTAAAAGATAAAAGGAATTTGAGAATTTTATAAGAAAAAAATCCGATGATGGATGATTTTGGATTTGGTTTTGAGGAGTACCACACAGTATCGATATGATGATTGAGATATGTTGGTTATATGCGCACTGTATGTTTTATGCCATCCTCTGCCGCAGACACGTGTCGAGAGAGAGATGGTGAGGATCCTGCCACAACGTATTTGGGACGCCGGTACGTTGTGATGAGTTATTCCCCCTCCCCCCGCCTGTGGCGCCATCGGGACGCTGATGGGCACACGACATACTATTATAATATTATATTATTATTATTATTATTATTATTATTATTATTATATTATGTCATCCTCTACTGCGGACACGTGTCGGGAGAGAGATGATGAGGATCCTGCCATGACGGATTTGGGACGCTGGTTCGTTGTGATGAGTTATTCCCCCTCCCCCCACCTGTGACGCCATCAGGACGCTGAGGGTCACATGGCACGATACTAGAGTGTGGTACTCGTTTAATATATGATATATGATTTATGGTTTTAGATGGATGGTTTTGAAATTATGGGTTGTGGCCCAAGTATTTGATTTTACGGGTGGATTGTGACGACCCGGATCTAAAAAGCTAGAGTAAGTGTGGGCGGGTGCAAAAAAGACACTGACAGGCTACCTTACTGGCATAGCCAGAGTAAGTGTGGGCGGGTCCGAGGCACTGGCAGGCTACCTTACTGGCAGAGATCGGTGTCCAATCCCCACATCGCCCGGGTGCGGAAAGGGGGTCATGTGGTAATGGTTCAAATGTAAAGTGAGCACTCTCTTAACAACCAAGGCCTTTTCAGATCGTTTGACTTCAAACTCCATACCGTCTGAAGTGCGGTGGCTAAATTGGAGACAATATTGGTTGGAGAGAGAGTGTGGTGTTACATTCTAAGTAAGTCTTTGGTTCAGAATCTAAAATTTCTAAGAAAGCAACAAGGGCATAAGCTATATAATCAACAAAGGCCAATCTCTTATTAGGGATTATCTTTCTTTTGGTTGTATCCCTAGTAATAAGATATCTTGGAGTTACCATTTCCTTAGAACTAGAACCAATGACTTCTTCACTCTCTTGATAGCTCTCGGATTGACTTTGCAAACCTAAAACAGTGGGCTAAACTAATTCAGTTGATTCAAGAGTAAGTTTAGAAGACTTAGAAGATTGGCTTAAGGTATTCTCCACCTCGGAAAACAACTCAAGCTCTCTAGTAGGTTTACTGTTTTGGCTTTCAAACTCAGGCTCACTCTGACCACTCTGTTTACAGGGCATTTTACTCTCATCAAAGATAACATCTCTGCTACTGATGACCTTAAAACCTTGACCTTCATTATCCCATAATCTATACCTTTTTACTCCCTGAGGATAACCTAAGAAGACACACTTTAAGCTTCTAGGTTCAAGTTTACCTACTGTTTGGTGTGCATAAGCTGCACATCCAAACACTCTTAAATTGCTATAGTCTAGAACCTTTCTAGACCACGTATGCTCAAGGGTACTAAACTCTAGGGCAGAGGAAGGGGGTCCTGTTGACTAGATAGACAGCAATCATAAAGGCTTCTCCCTAGAATAAAGAAGATAAACCAGAAGAGATTAGCATACATCTAACCTTATCTAACATGGTTCTATTCATCATTTCGGCAACCCCATTCTGTTGGGGTATATGTCTAACAGTCCTATGCCTAAGGATACCATTAATGGTGCAAAATTCATCAAACTCCCTATTGCAGAACTCAAGGCCATTATCTGTCCTAAAGACCTTAATAGAATTTCCTACTTGGTTTTCTACTAAGGTTTTCCATTCTTTAAACTTGGCAAATGATTCATCTTTAGTTCTTAGGAGACTTATCCAGACTTTTCTAGAAAAATCATCAACAATTGACATAAAATAATATTTACCAGTTTTGGTTTGGATAGATGAAGGACCCTATGAATGTAAACCCACTTGAATAAATCTAGATTTGTAGGTTGACTCTATTCATGTAGGGTAATGCTAAATGGATCCCTATGCTGATGCAGTTGTGCGATGTTGTCACGTTCATACTTCTCGTCTGCCAGTTTAGCGTCAAGGTGATTTTGAGGCGACATCTCTCTATTATGTTACGAGGAACACCAATCTGGCTCTAATACCAACTAATGCAAAGCGGAAACATAAAAAGAGAAAAGATCTCACATATACATGTTAAAGAAAATAAACATAAACATAAAAATAATACCAAACACAGAAGATTTTTACGTGGTTCTACAGAGTAATCTCTGTCTACATCTACGATGCTTCGGTAACGGAGCTTATGCTATAATCTCAGAGAAGTTAAAATGTTACAATCTTAGCACGCTCTACACACAATAGAAACACACACACAATTCTTCTACTTACATACACTCAGTAAAATCTTACACAACACACACAGAAAAAGTAACAATAAAGAAAAAGAAGATGAACAAACAAATTACAAAGACTCAGAGCCTCTCTCACTACTCTCTCTCTAAAACCCTATAAAAGTTGTGCATCCTTTTGGCTTCAGGAAAGGAAAAACTATATAACTGAAACAGTGCATCAAAAGATCCGAAGGCTTAAAGGCTGCCATGTGGAATGATCGTAGACGACCTAGGAAATCAACCGACCCCAGCAAAACGCACTGTATAACTAATAGATATGAAACGCTAAAACAATAGTGATTAAGGATAATAATAATAATAATAGTAATTAAGAGTAATAAAAACACAGTAAATCATGATTAATTATCTAACAATACATGCAATGGTAATCTAGTGAGAACAAAGAGAAAATAGTCAAACACGAACAACGAATTCAAACTCATATAATCTACCAAGATTTCATTAAATTTTAGCTTACCACCATAAAAACTAATATATATATATAT